>JAVTVJ010004142.1:0-32429 GCA_034509425.1 Eopsaltria australis
TGTGTTTATCCCTGGGGATCCCTGTGTTTATCCCTGGGGGGATCCCTGTGTTTATCCCTGGGGATCCCTGTGTTTATCCCTGGGGATCCCTGTGTTTATCCCTGGGGATCCCTGTGTTTATCCCTGGGGGGATCCCTGTGTTTATCCCTGGGGATCCCTGTGTTTATCCCTGGGGATCCCTGTGTTTATCCATGGGGAGGCTTGAATTTACCTCTGGTAGGTCCAGGTGCTTACATTTTTAATATAATTTTCTATATAATCTTCAATATTTTTTCCATATAATTTTCAATATCATTTTCAATATTATTTTCAATATAATTTTCAATATTCTTTTCAGTATTCTTTTCATTATTATTTTCAGTAATTTTTAAAGTATCATTTCCAATATAATTTCCAATATAATTTCCAATATAATTTCCAATATAATTTTCTATATAATTTTCTATATAATTTTCAATATTATTTTCAATTTAATTTTTCTTTTATTTTCAGTATAATTTTCAGTATTATTTCCAATATAATTTTCAATATAATTTTCAATATAATTTTCAATATTATTTTCTATATTATTTTCTATATAATTTTCTATATTTTTTACAATATTTTTCCAATATAATTTTCAATTTCATTTTCAATACTATGTTCATTATTTTAATTATAATTTTCAATATTATTGTCAATATTATTTGCAGTATTTTTTTCAATATTATTTTCAATATAATTTTTCTATTATTTTCAGTATAATTGTCAGTATAATTTTCAGTATTATTTTCAATATTATTTTCAGCATTATTTGAGTATTATTTGAGTATTATTTGAGTATCATTTTCAATATTATTTGCAGTATTTTTTTCAATATTATTTTCAATATAATTTTCACTATAATTTTATTCTCACTATTATTCTCACTATAATTTTTACTATCATTTTCACTATCATTTTCACTATAATTTTCAGTATTATTTTCAATATTTTTTTCAATATAATTTTTCTGGTTTTTTCAGTATAATTTTCAATATAATTTTCCGTATTATTTTCAATATTATTTTCAGCATTATTTTCAATATTTTTTCAGCATTGTTTGAGTATTATTTGAGTATTATTTGAGTTTTATTTGAGTATTATTTGAGTATCATTTTCAATATTATTTGCAGGTTTTTTTTCAATATTATTTTCCATATAATTTTCACTATAATTTTATTTTCACTATTATTTTCACTCTAATTTTCACTCTAATTTTCAGTATTATTTTCAATATTTTTTCACTATAATTTTTCTATTATTTTCACTATAATTTTCACTATTATTTTCAATATTATCTTCAGCATTATTTGAGTATTATTTGATTATTATTTGAGTATTATTTTCAATATCCACAATATTTACACCTTGGTGATCCCTGTGTTTCCCTGTGGGCTCTCCTTTGTTTCCCTGAACAAGTTAAATTAGTTTAATTTACATTTACACTCCACCACATCTTTATTACATCTTTTATTTGCTGAAATCAGGCTCTCATTCTTCCCAATAATCTCTTTAACTTGGTGATGTGTGCTGATCTCCTTCCCACATTTCCTACGGGAGCTCAAAAAGCAAACAGGAAACAGAGCAAAGTTTTGTTTTTCCTTTTATCTGTGTTTTGAGAGTGCTTTTTATCAGCCATCCCCTTGGAATGCAGCCACTGCCACCGTCACCTCATTCACAGGAAGGAGAGGAGCCTGCTCCTCAGGAATTTATGGCTCTGGGATCAAATTTACTTTGAACCATCTCCCTGCTTTCACTCCTCTGAAAGCTGGGGGAAGTGGGGGGAAAAAAATCCCGTATGTCTTGGATTTCCAAGAGGCTCAGCTCGCAGAGAACCCGGCAGAAATGTGATTTATACAGGGATATGGCTCTCCCACCAGGAATGTGATTTATACAGGGATGTGGCTCTCCCACCAGGAATGTGATTTATACAGGGATGTGGCTCTCCCTGAACTGTCTCCAAACAGAAATGTGATTTCCACAGGGATGTGGCTCTCCCTGGACTGTCTCCCACCAGAAATGTGATTTATACAGGGATGTGGCTCTCCCACCAGGAATGTGATTTATACAGGGATGTGGCTCTCCCTGAACTGTCTCCCACCAGAAATGTGATTTCCACAGGGATGTGGCTCTCCCACCAGATTTGTCATTTCCACAGGGATGTGACTCTTCCACCAGAAGTGTGATTTATACAGGGATGTTGCTCTCCTTGGGCTGTGTCCCATCAGAATTGTGATTTCCACAGGGATGTGGCTCTCCCATCAGATTTGTCATTTCCACAGGGATGTTGCTCTCCCTGAGCTGTGTCCCACCAGAATTGTGATTTCCACAGGGATGTTGCTGTCCCACCAGGAATGTGCTTTCCACGGGGATGTTGCTCTCCCATTGGATTTGTGATTTCCACAGGGATGTTGCTCTCCCTGGGCTGTGTCCCACCAGAAGTGTGCTTTCCACAGGGATGTTGCTGTCCCACCAGAAATGTCATTTCCACAGGGATGTGGCTCTCCCACCAGAAGTGTGACTTCCACAGGGATGTGGCTCTCCCTGAGCTGTCTCCCAACAGAAATGTGCTTTCCACAGGGATGTGGCTCTCCCACCAGAATTGTGATTTCCATAGGGATGTTGCTGTCCCACCAGAAATGTGATTTATACAGGGATGTTGCTTTCTCTGGGCTGTGTCCCACCAGAATTGTGATTTCCACAGGGATGTGGCTCTCCCACCAGGAATGTGACTTCCACAGGGATGTTGCTCTCCCAACAGAAATGTCGTTTCCACAGGGATGTTGCTCTCCCTGGGCTGTGTCCCACCAGAATTGTGATTTCCACAGGGATGTTGCTCTCCCACCAGAAATGTCATTTCCACAGGGATGTTGCTCTCCCTGGGCTGTGTCCCACCAGAAGTGTGCTTTCCACAGGGATGTGGCTCTCCCTGAACTGTCTCCCACCAGAAATGTGATTTCCACAGGGATGTTGCTGTCCCACCAGAAATGAGATTTCCACAGGGATGTGGCTCTCCCTGGGCTGTGTCCCACCAGAATTGTTCTTTCCACAGGGATGTGGCTCTCCCACCAGGATTGTGCTTTCCACAGGGATGTTGCCCTCCCTGGGCTGTCTCCCGTGTTTCTTTGTGCTGCTCACAGGAAATATCAAACGTTCTCCCTCTTTGATTGCAGCATGAAAGGCAAATCCACACGTTTAGGGGCTTGTCGTGTGTGTCTCTCTCTCTCTGTGTGATGCTCGTGAGCCTGTCACTGGGAAATCTGGGATCAAAGGAGCTCTTTAGCTGCTTCCAGGAGTGCTGCAAACATCTGTTCAACAAATTGCAGCTTTTCCTCCCTGATCCTGACAGAACTCAAGTGCTGGGAAGGCAGAGCAGCTATTTTTGAATGGATTTATCTCACTGTGGCTCTGCAGAGCGTGGATGCTTTTGTGCTGGACTCCAGTTTTTGGGATCTTCCCCTCTTTCTGTGTTTCTCTGTCCCTTTAAAGATGTTGGTTGGGGTTCCTCCTGCCCTGCATCTCAGTTCCCTTAAAGGTTTTGGTTTTCAGTTTGAGGATTGGTCTCATTTTCAGTGAATCCTCACAGGAGGATTCTGTGCTCTGCCCCATCGTCCACATGCCAAAACTTCAAAGACAAATTCCCAGTTTGAAATCACTGGGAGCGTTGCCTTTTTCCCACCTGGAAATGAAACTCGAGATAATTTTGTTAAAGAGGAGATCTTTATTTGAAGGCTTTCAGGAGCAGTTATGGCAAGATAAAGATTGAAGACTGGAAATGAAACTCGAGATAATTTTATTAAGGAGATCTTTATTTGAAGGCTTTCAGGATCAATTATGGCAAGATGAAGATTGTAGACCTTCAAATAAAGATCCTCTCTTTACTAAAATTACCTCAAGTTTCATTTTCAGGCTGGGAAAAAGGCACCAGGAGACACTCTTGGATGCACTCCTCTTGAATCCACCCAATCAACCCAAAATCCACCATCCAGTGGGGAATCCAAAACCCCACTCAGGGATCCCCACTCTGCCTGGGATGCTTGGGATGTCATTTCTTCCCTGTAAATCCCAGAGCAGCTTCCAGAGCCTGACCTGGGATGCTTGGGATGTCATTTCTTCCCTGTAAATCCCAGAGCAGCCTCCAGAGCCTGACCTGGGATGCTTGGGATGTCATTTCTTCCCTGTAAATCCCAGAGCAGCCTCCAGAGCCTGACCTGGGATGCTTGGGATGTCATTTCCTCCTCTTAAATCCCAGAGCAGCCTCCAGAGCCTGACCTGGGATGCTTGGGATGTCATTTCTTCCCTGTAAATCCCAGAGCAGCTTCCAGAGCCTGACCTGGGATGCTTGGGATGTCATTTCCTCCTCTTAAATCCCACAGCAGCTTCCAGAGCCTGACCTGGGATGCTTGGGATGTCGTTTCCTCCCCATAAATCACACATCAGCCTCCAGAGCCTGACCTGGGATGCTTGGGATGTCATTTCTTCTCTGTAAATCCCAGAGCAGCTTCCAGAGCCTGACCTGGGATGCTTGGGATGTCATTTCTTCTCTGTAAATCCCAGAGCAGCTTCCAGAGCCTGACCTGGGATGCTTGGGATGTCATTTCCTCCCCTTAAATCACACAGCAGCCTCCAGAGCCTGACCTGGGATGCTTGGGATGTCATTTCCTCCCCATAAATCACACAGCAGCCTCCAGAGCCTGACCAGGGAGGCAGCCAGCACCCAGGCTGTGTGTGTGTGTGTGAGTGTGTGACACTGATTCAGGTTGTCACCTTGTGCCTGTCCTTGCAGCAGCTCTGTGCCAGCACCATGGCCACGGACTGGCTGGGCAGCATCGTGTCCATCAACTGTGGAGAGAGCCTGGGAGTGTACCAGGGCAGGGTGTCTGCAGTGGACCAGGTCAGCCAGACCATCTCCCTCACACGGCCCTTCCACAACGGCGTCAAATGCCTCGTGCCAGAGGTCACCTTCAGGTGAGTCCTTGCCTTTCCCTCCATGCCTTGGGTGGGTTTTTTTTCCCCCCTCTGATGTGATCTCTTCACCCTGAATTTCCTCAGTGCCTCTGGTGTTTGTGTGCAGGAGATTGATTCCTGGCTCAGGTCCTGGTGTTGGAGTGGGGTAGCTCAGGTTTGGAGGTTATTCAGGGCTCAGACCTTTGTATATATACAAATTTATATTTTATTATAAATTACATTGATTATTTTTAGTTCTGTTGTAGCACAGGGGCTTCTTTACTTTTTAAAATCTTTGCTCTCAGCAGTTCTTTCCCACCAGTTCCTGCTAACTCTGTGCTTCAAATAAAATACAAAGCACTCACCTTCAGGTGAGTCCTTGCCTTTCCCTCCATGCCTTGGATGGGTTTTTCCCCCTCTGATGTGATCTCTTCGCCCTGAATTTCCTCAGTGCCTCTGGTGTTTGTGTTGGTTTGTGTGCAGGAGATTGATTCCTGCAGTTGGAGTGGGGTAGCTCAGGTTTGGAGATTATTCAGGGCTCACACCATGTATATATACAAATTTATATTTTATTGTAAATTTTATTGATTATTTTTAGTTCTGTTCTGTTGAATTTCCTCACTGCCTCTGGTGTTTGTGTTGGTTTGTGTGCAGGAGATTAATTCCTGGCTTGGGTCTTGGAGTTGGAGTGGGGTAGTTCAGGTTTGGAGGTTACTGGGGGCTCAGACCTTTGTATATGTACAAATTTATATTTTATTGTAAATTATATTGATTATTTTTATTTCTGTTAAAGCAGAGGGGCTTTTTTACTATTTAAAATCTTTGCTCTCAGCAGTTCTTTCCCACCAGTTCCTGCTGACTCTGTGCTTCAAATAAAATGAAATAAAATAAAATAAAATAAAATACAAAGCACTCACCTTCAGGTGAGTCCTTGCCTTTCCCTCCATGCCATGGATGGATTTTTTCCCCCCTCTGATGTGATCTCTTCACCCTGAGTTTCCTCAGTGCCTCTGGTGTTTGTGTGCAGGAGATTGATTCCTGCAGTTGGAGTGGGGTAGTTCAGGTTTGGAGGTTATTCAGGGCTCAGACCATGTGTATAAAATTTATATTTTATTATAAATTATATTGATTATTTTTAGTTCTGTTGTAGCACAGGGGCTTCTTTACTTTTCTAAAGCTTTGCTCCCAGCAGTTCTTTCCCACCAGTTCCTGCTAACACTGTGCTTCAAATAAAATAAAATAAAATAAAATAAAATAAGATAAAATAAAATAAAATAAAATACAAAGCACTCACCTTCAGGTGAGTCCTTGCCTTTCCCTCCATGCCTTGGATGGGTTTTTTCCCCCTCTGATGTGATCTCTTCGCCCTGAATTTCCTCAGTGCCTCTGGTGTTTGTGTTGGTTTGTGTGCAGGAGATTGATTCCTGCAGTTGGAGTGGGGTAGCTCAGGTTTGGAGATTATTCAGGGCTCAGACCTTTGTATATATACAAATTTATATTTTATTATAAATTATATTGATTATTTTTATTTCTGTTATAGCAGAGGGGCTTCTTTACTATTTCAAATCTTTGCTCCCAGCAGTTCTTTCCCACCAGTTCCTGCTAACTCTGTGCTTAAAATAAAGTATAAAGCACTCACCTTCAGGTCAGACTGTGTGTGTATATGTACAAATTTATATTTTATTATAAATTATATTGATTATTTTTATTTCTGTTGTAGCACAGGGGCTTTTTTATTTTTTAAATCTTTGCTCTCAGGAATTCTTTCCCACCAGTTCCTGCTGACACTGTGCTTCAAATAAAATAAAATAAAATAAAATAAAATAAAATACGAAGCACTCACCTTCAGGTCAGACTGTGTGTGTATATATACAGATTGATATTTTATTGTAAATGATATTGATTATTTTTAGTTCTGTTGTAGCACAGGGGCTTCTTTACTATTTCAAATCTTTGCTCCCAGCAGTTCTTTCCCACCAGTTCCTGCTAACTCTGTGCTTAAAAAAATCCAAACAGGAGTCACTCCTCACTGGACATTTCCTGTTCCCTGGAATATTGCAGCTAAGGCTCTGAGTCACTCATCTTTCAATAAAATTGACTCCACAAACTCAATACCCTTAATTTATTTTTTTTTCCCTTGGATTTTGAGGAGAGAGACAGTGAGGGAAGACAGCAGCCACAGCCTTCCAGGAGATGAGTGGAAGTCTCTCTCCTGTTTTTCCTAATCCTGTTTTTCCTAAGGAGTTTTTTTCCTAAGGACTTTTTTTTATTCTTGCTGTTTTCCTAAGGATTTTTTTTATTCCTGCTGTTTTTCCTAAGGATTTTTTTTATTCCTGCTGTTTTCCCTAAGGAGTTTTTTTCCTAAGGATTTTTTTTATTCCTGCTATTTTTCCTATGGAGTTTTTTTCCTAAGGATTTTTTTTATTCCTGCTGTTTTTCCTAAGGAGTTTTTTTCCTAAGGATTTTTTTATTCCTGCTGATTTTCCTAAGGAGTTTTTTTTCCTAAGAATTTTTTTTATTCCTGCTATTTTTCCTAAGGATTTTTTTTTCCTGCTGTTTTTCCTAAGGAGTTTTTTTATTCCTGCTGTTTTTCCTAAGGAGTTTTTTTCCTAAGGACTTTTTTTATTCCTGCTGTTTTTCCTAAGGAGTTTTTTTCCAAAGGATTTTTTTTATTCCTGCTATTTTTCCTAAGGATTTTTTTCCTAAGGAGTTTTTTTATTCCTGCTATTTTTCCTAAGGAGTTTTTTTATTCCTGCTATTTTTCCTAAGGATTTTTTTCCTAAGGAGTTTTTTTATTCCTGCTATTTTTCCTAAGGAGTTTTTTTCCTAAGGATTTTTTTATTCCTGCTGTTTTTCCTAAGGATTTTTTTATTCTTGCTGTTTTTCCTAAGGATTTTTTTCCTAAGGATTTTTTTATTCCTGCTATTTTTCCTAAGGAGTTTTTTTCCTAAGGACTTTTTTTATTCCTGCTGTTTTTCCTAAGGATTTTTTTTATTCCTGCTGTTTTTCCTAAGGATTTTTTTCCTAAGGATTTTTTTTATTCCTGCTGTTTTCTCCTAAGGATTTTTTTTTAATTCCTGCTGGGGTGCCTACCGAATTCCTGCTATTTTTCCTAAGGAGTTTTTTTCCTAAGGACTTTTTTTATTCCTGCTATTTTTCCTAAGGAGTTCCTTTTTTTCTTCTGGGCTGTGTTCTAAATTTCCCACCCCACTTGGCCAAACGCTGCGTTAAAACCGGAGCCTGATTCCTGATGAATTCCTTGCACTCACTGCAAGTGGAGTTCTTTCTAATCACTCCTTTGTTTCCTTTTGGCTTCTGCCCAGTGCTGGATTAGTTTTCTTTATCCCTATTTTTTTTCTTTGGAAGTGGGAAGTGTTGTCCTTGTCTGAGCATGAGCTGCACTCATCTGAGGGCAGCTTTCTGCAGAAACAAATCAAAAGCAATAGTAACCTCAAGGCTGAGAGCAATTAATTAGCTGGAAACCATTAAATTAATGCACATTTCTGCAAAGGTCTGGGCCAGTTGCTTCTGGTTTTTTTTTTTTTTTTGCTTGGCTGATTCCTGTTCCAGAATCCAGGTGCAGTGTAGGAACACTGGAGTGGTTATTCTGAAGGGTTTCCATTCCAGCTGAACATCTTGGAAATGCTCTGTGTGTTAAAATCCTTCTATTCCCTTGTTGCTGTTGAGAGTGGCATCAGAACAATCCCACTGGACAATGATGTTTTTCCTCAGGAGTTTTGGGATTTTTTTGCTGGGGTGCCTGCTGAATTCCTGATGTTTTTCCTAAGGAGTTTTGGGATTTTTTTGCTGGTATGTCTACTGAATTCCTGATATTTTTCCTAAGGAGTTTTGGGTTTTTTTTTTGCTGAGTTGTGTGCTGAATGTCTGCTGTTTTTCCTCAGGAGTTTTTTTGCTGAGGTGTGTGCTGAATTCCTGCTGTTTTTCCTAAGGATTTTTTTTTCCTGATGTTTTTCCTAAGGAGTTTTGTTTTTTTTCTGCTGAGGTGCATGCTGAATTCCTCATGTTTTTCCTAAGGAGTTGTTTTTTTTTCCTGCTGGGATGCATGCTGAATTCCTGATATTTTTCCTAAGGAGTTTTGGTTTTTTCTGCTGGGGTGCATGCTGAATTCCTGATATTTTTCCTAAGGAGTTTTGGTTTTTTCTGCTGGGGTGCATGCTGAATTCCTGATATTTTTCCTAAGGAGTTTTTGTTTTTCCTAAGGAGTTTTGTTTTTTTTTTGCTGAGGTGCATTCTGAATTCCTTATGTTTTTTCTATGGAATTTTTTTTTTTTTTTTTGCTGGGGTGTGTGCTAAATTCCTGATGTTTTTCCTAAGGAGTTTTGTTTTTTTTTTCTGCTGGGGTGCTTGCTGACTTCCTGATATTTTTCCTAAGTTTTTGTTTTTCCTAAGGAGTTGTTTTTTTTCTGCTGAGGTGCATGCTGAATTCCTCATGTTTTTCCTCAGGAATTTTTTTTGCTGGGGTGTCTGCTGAATTCCTGATGTTTTTCCTAAGGAGTTTTTGTTTTTTTTCTGCTGAGGTGCATGCTGAATTCCTGATATTTTTCCTAAGGAGTTTTGGGATTTTTTTGCTGGGATGCTTGCTAAATTCCTGATATTTTTCCTAAGGAGTTGGTTTTTTTTTCCTGGGGTGCATGCTGAATTCCTGATATTTTTCCTAAGGAGTTTTTGTTTTTCCTAAGGAGTTTTGTTTTCTTTTCTGCTGGGATGCCTACTGAATTCCTGATGTTTTTCCTCAGGAGTTTTTTTGCTGGGGTGTGTGCTAAATTCCTGATGTTTTTCCTAAGCAGTTTTGGGATTTTTTTCCTGGGGTGCCTACTAAATTCCTGCTATTTTTCCTATGGAATTTATTTTTTTTTGCTGAGGTGTGTGCTAAATTCCTGATGTTTTTCCTAAGGAGTTTTTGTTTTTCCTCAGGAGTTGTTTTTTTTCTGCAGAGGTGCATGCTGAATTCCTGATATTTTTCCTAAGTTTTTGTTTTTCCTAAGGATTTTTTTTTTTCCTGGGGTGCATGCTGAATTCCTCATGTTTTTCCTAAGGAGTTTTGGGGTTTTTTTGCTGGGGTGCCTACTGAATTCCTGATGTTTTTCCTCAGGAGTTTTTTTGCTGGGGTGTGTGCTAAATTCCTGATGTTTTTCCTAAGGAGTTTTTGTTTTTCCTAAGAAGTTTTGGTTTTTTTTCTGCTGAGGTGCGTTCTGAATTCCTCATGTTTTTCCTAAGGAGTTTTGTTTTTTTCTGCTGAGGTGCATGCTGAATTCCTGATGTTTTTCCTCAGGAGTTTTTTTGCTGAGGTGTGTGCTAAATTCTTGCTGTTTTTCCTAAGGAGTTGTTTTTTTCTGCTGGGATGCCTACTGAATTCCTGATATTTTTCCTAAGGAGTTTCTTTTTTTCTTCTGAGGTGTGTGCTAAATTCCTGATGTTTTTCCTATGGAATTTATTTTTTTTTTGCTGGGGTGTGTGCTAAATTCCTGATGTTTTTCCTGAGGAGTTTTTGTTTTTCCTAAGGAGTTTTGTTTTTTTCTGCTGAGGTGCCTGCTGAATTCCTGCTGTTTTTCCTATGGAGTTTTTTTGCTGGGATGTCTGCTGAATTCCTGCTGTTTTTCCTAAGAAGGTTTTTTTTTTTTTGCTGGGGTGTGTGGTGAATTCCTGCTGTTTTTCCTAAGGATTTTTTTTTATTCCTGCTGTTTTTCCTAAGGGTTATTTTTCCTAAGGATTTTTTTTAAAATTCCTGCTGTTTTTCCTAAGGATTTTTTTTTATTCCTGCTCTTTTCCCTAAGGATTTTTTTTCCTAAGGATTTTTTTTATTCCTGCTGTTTTTCCTAAGGAGTTTTTTTTTCCTGCTATTTTTCCTAAGGATTTTTTTTTATTCCTGCTATTTTTCCTATGGATTTTTTTTATTCCTGCTGGGGTGTGTGCTAAATTCCTCCTATTTTTCCCATGGAATTTTTTTTTTTTTTTCCTGCTGGGGTGCGTGCTAAATTCCTGCCATTTTTCCCATGGAATTTTTTTTTCTTTTCTTTTCCCTGCCATGTACACGCTAAATCCCTTCTCTCCCCGTGCTGTTTGCAGGGCAGGTGACATCACCGAGCTGAAGATCCTGGAGATCCCGGGCCCGGGCGAGGGCGGGCGCTGCGGCGACTCGCAGCCCATGGACACGGCCCTGCCCGCCGTGGGCTGCCAGGTGGGGCCCAGCCAGAACGGCACTGCCAGGGTGCTGAAGAAACCCCTGGCCAGCAGTGCCCCTCAGAGCATCCCCAGGAGGACAGACGGGAAGAGCCAGGACATTGTCATCTCCCCGCAGCAGCAGTGCTCCAAGAGCTACATGGACCGGCACATGGAGTCGCTGAGCCAGCCCAAAGGCTTCCGCCGGAGGCACAACTCCTGTGAGTGTGCAGCTGGGCTGCTCCAGCGCCTTCCCTGCCTCGCCCGAAACCTCACCTGTGCCAGGGGAAAACACTCTGTTGTAAAATAGAATGGGTTTCTGGCGTCAGTGTATTCAATGTATTGGGCCTGGGTTGGGCTCTTTCTCCAGGCAGAACGAGGGGGAAGTTTAGGTTGCATGTCAGGAGAAAGTTTTTTACTGGGAGAGTGATAAAGGACTGGGATTGTCTGCTCAGGGAGGTGGTGGAGTCACCACCCCTGGATGGGTTTAGAAGCAGATTGAACACGGCACTCAGTCCAGGTGTTGGAGTTCTCACCCCTGGATGTGTTTAAAGCAGGTTGGATGTGGCACTCAGTCCAGGTGGAGTCACCATCCCTGGATGTGTTTAAAGCAGGTTGGATGTGGCACTCAGTCCAGGTGGAGTCACCATCCCTGGATGGATTTAGAAGCAGGTTGGACGTGGCACTCAGTGGAGGTGGTGGAGTCACCACCCCTGGATGTGTTTAAAGCAGGTTGGATGTGGCACTCTCAGTCCAGGTGGAGTCACCGTCCCTGGAAGGGTTTAAAGCAGGTTGGACGTGGCACTCAGTGGAGGTGGTGGAGTCACCATCCCTGGATGTGTTTAAAGCAGGTTGGATGTGGCACTCAGTCCAGGTGGAGTCACCACCCCTGGATATGTTTAGAAGCAGGTTGGATGTGGCACTCTCAGTCCAGGTGGAGTCACCATCCCTGGATGTGTTTAAAGCAGGTTGGATGTGGCACTCAGTCCAGGTGGTGGAGTCACCATCCCTGGATGTGTTTAGAAGCAGGTTGGATGTGGCACTCAGTCCAGGTGGAGTCACCATCCCTGGATGTGTTTAGAAGCAGGTTGGATGTGGCACTCAGTCCAGGTGGTGCAGTCACCATCCCTGGATGTGTTTAAAGCAGGTTGGATGTGGCACTCAGTGGAGGTGGTGGAGTCACCATCCCTGGATGTGTTTAAAGCAGGTTGGATGTGGCACTCAGTCCAGGTGGAGTCACCATCCCTGGATGTGTTTAAAGCAGGTTGGATGTGGCACTCAGTGGAGGTGGTGGAGTCACCATCCCTGGATGGGTTTGAAGCAGGTTGGATGTGGCACTCAGTCCAGGTGGAGTCACCATCCCTGGATGTGTTTGAAGCAGGTTGGATGTGGCACTCAGTCCAGGTGGTGCAGTCACCATCCCTGGATGGGTTTAGAAGCAGTGTACATCCAGCTTATTTCCATGACTTAATCATTGAAACCCCAATATTCATCCAGCATAATTCCATGACTTCATTTCTTACCCCCTTGCAGTTAGAAAAGAAACAAACCAAGGTGAGCCAGGCCAGTTAAACCTGTCTGAAGCTGTGTTTTTGGGGAGAAATTCCTAGACCTCTGGAAGTCTTCCTCCCTCGCCAACAGCTGGGTTATTTTCATCCTTTTCAGGGTCTCTGGTAGATTTGGGGTGAGCAGAGAGTTTGGGTGTGAGAGAGAGCTCGTTTTGAGTTTACTTGAGCACAACAGATCACGTTTACAGACTTTGAGGCAGGTTGAGTGAGGTCCCAGGTGCTGATTGTTGGCTTGGGTTCATTTTGGGATACAGGAGGTGGAGAAGGGATGTCCTACCCTGTAAAATAAGATTATTTGGAGAGTAGGGACAGTGAGGTGTGAGTTTTGGGAGGGGGATGGAACTGAGCCTGCAGGAGTCTGGGGAAGAACGGGCTGAGATGCCAACCAGCACTTCAACCCTGTGGCTGAAAGCTGGCCTTTTGTTGGCCCCTGGCGTGCCAAGCCAGGGCCAGAATTCCCCTTTGGAGCTGTGGTGTGACAGGAATCAATAAACAATAAACACCAGCCTGCCTTTCCCAACAATGGCAGCGGGCTGGCAGCAAAGCCTCCCCCAGGATGTGTCAGGAAAGCAGCCAGCTCAGCTCTCTGGACACTCTGTTTGCTCCTGTGCTGTGCATGAAGGGGTTGTTATTCCTTAGGAGCCAAAAAAGCCCAGCAAAGGTTGTTTATCTCGTGAGGGAGGTGCCAGCTTGGCGTGGAGCTGCTCTCCCCGTGCAGGGCAGAGGCACTGGAAGCTGTGATCCAAAAGCAGCTGGAATAGGAGATGTGGCTTCTCTTTCCCCCCCCCTGTCCTTTTTGTGGCTCTTCTCTTTTCCCTGAGCAGAACCAGCTGTGGCTTTTCCTGTCCAGAGGATGATGCTCGAAGATGAACAACTCCTCACTCCCAGCTCTCTGGAGGCTGTGCCACGTTCTGGGTGACTTCTCCTCGGGGTCTGTGTGGCTCAGCAGCCCTGCAGAGCTGCCACCCCTCAGGGTGGATGAGGGGGGCTGCCCACCCCAGTTGCTGCCCAGCTCATTTTGATGAGGTGGGCTCCTGGCTCCCATTGTTTGTGGCTGCAGGGAGCTTTCCAGCCATTGTTCTCCAGCTTTTCTCTCTATTCCATCAGCATTCCATGCTGATCATCAGTGGAACACACTTTCTGAGTTTCAGGGCAGCTGAGGGGAGTGTGGAGCTGTTTGCAGAGGGATCTGGCGAGGAGTGTGACAGGAACAACCTGAGCTGGCCAAAGCCTTGGCACTGACACCAGGAGCAGGCTGAATTTGCCTTTTGTGCCGCTGCAGGCTCCAGCTGGTTCATCTGAACCCTGAGAGTCCCTTGGCTTCTGCCTGACCTGCAATTCCTGAGTGTTGGGAGAGCTTGGACCCGTTGTGGTATCATTCCTCACCTTCCTCCCCCGTGGCAGCAGCTGTGGCTGTGATTCCCTCAGCAGTGGCAGTTTAGTTCCAAACCAAATCCTGTCCCCCGTCACGGTGTCACCTTTGCTTTGGGAACCCTGAATCTGGGGCAGAGCTGTGACCAAAAAGCTTTCAGAGCCATGCACAAAAATGAGTGGCTGCAGGGTGAATTCTCCTTCCTGGGAAGCCTTGCCCTTTTCCTCTCTCCTAAATCCTGTTTTGTCACCACACTTCTGGAGTTCTGCTGTCTGTCCTTCCAAGACAAGAGCTGCATTGGGTATTTTTTTCTTAATTTTTTTCTTAAAGCCTGGCAGATTTGGGGCCTTGCTGTGGGCACTGGGATAGCTTTCAGGTTAGTCATTAACCAGTTCTCCAGAAAAACCAAGCCCCACTCTTTGTGAAATCAATCCTCTTTGAGGCAGTGCATCCCTGGCTGGGAATAAAGCAGCTACACACCCTCAGCAAGTCACCTTTCAGCATGAGTGGGGTTAGGTGTGCTGAAACTGGGCTGGTTTGCACTTAAAAAAGGTGACTTGAGAGGAGTTTGTGCCCTGCTGCAAATCCTTTGGGATGTTTGAAAGTCACTTTGGATGGCTCGGAATTCTTTGTTTCTGTGTTACCGAACGGATTCTCTCCAACTGCTTGGGAAAAATACCTGACAGAGGGAATTATCTCCAACAACAGGAAATGGTTTGGGAGAGCAAACAGTTCTGCCTTGATAACTGACTCCATCTGTTGGACGCTGCAGGTGATTCCTGTAACTGCAGGAATTGGCCTGGAATACTTTCTAGATTTTCTAGATTTTTCTAGATTTTCTATATTTTCTAGATTTTCTGTATTTTCTAGATCTTCTATATTTTCTAGATTTTCTATATTTTCTAGATTTTCTAGATTTTCTGTATTTTCTATATTTTTCTATATTTTCTAGATTTTCTAGATTTTCTAGATTTTTCTATATTTTCTATATTTTCTATATTTTCTATATTTTCTATATTTTCTGGGGATTGCAAGTGTAACACTGGGAATGAGAAGCAGAACAGTGTCATTGCACCTGAAGAACAAAGAAATAACCAAGTAAAGGATGTGTTGACCTCTTAATTAAAGGATGTGTTGACCTCTTAATTAAAGGATATGTTGACCTCTTAATTAAAGTAAAGGATATGTTGACCTCTGATCTCCAGCCATAAGCAGGAGGCTTTCATCAGGCTCACTCCAGAGAGTCTGGGCTTTCCCAGTGACTTGTGCTTGGAAAGAAATGTATTCCAACAGACAAGGTGATGGATAAGGAGGAGAATAAAACAGGAATGAGGCAATGGACTCTGTCACATCACAGGGATTATATCAAGGGTGAGGAAAAAAGAAATCATTTACATTCAGGGCTTGAAGTTCTCAGGAAACACCAGAAATTTAGTGTCTGAATTGCAGACAAGAGCTCGGGTCACACACCTGCCTGAACATGAGCTCGGGACAGGGGGAGAGCTCCCAGGTCACAGCTGATGTCCCTGCCACTGAGGTGACACTGGGATTGAACAAATCATGGAGAAACACCTCTTTGCTGCTGTGGGCAACCTTGTTTTCCTAACCTGGTGTAGGGGTTTTGAGGTTTGGGCGTCAAAATTAGGCGTAGACGTTAATTTTGTGGTCGAGATTATTTGATTCTGTTGTGAGATGAGGATCAATAGTAGGCAAAGCAGGCTTATACTTTGAGGAATACAAAAAAGGAATTTTATTAAGGGATTTGAAATAGGAATAGTAGCAGGCACCAACACCAAACCTTTTAGAATACTCCTTTCCCCTCCCCTCCTTTCCCATTTCTGCACTTCTTCAGGTGTTCTCCTGGTTTTAGGAGTTTTTATCTTTTATGCTGCCTCCCTCATTTCCGACTCCGCCTCCTCTTTCTGCACCGAGAATTTTTAGCAGCAATCATTCCATGACACCTGGCTGGGTGGGAAGTCCCAGCAAACCTCTTTGCTGATGATTTGTTCTCTTTCCTGGTGGCTTAGCTGAGTGTGAGTAACGCCAGGGATGATCTCCACGGCGAGTATCCCTCGAGTTGTGGGGGACTGTAGGCAGGAGCTCCCCGCTCCCACAAAACTTGCTGAGAAAGTGCCTTTTTCCCTTTTAGGCTGTGCTTCTCTTTTGGCTCAGGGTCTTGATGCCTGAAGGGTTTTTTCTGCTTTTTCTCCTGAATATTTCTTGTATTTCCCTACATTCACAAGTATCAGCATGCACACTTGTGATGCTTTAGGTGATAGCTCAGCCCGGTTCCATGGTGTTTGTAGGGCCGGGAGACCAAACACCCCTGGAACCACGGAGAGTTAGAGACCAAACACTCTGTTTGCGTGAGCCCTCAAGGTCTCCCAGTAGGACAGATTCTGTAAACTAGAAGTGAGCCCACCCAGGCCCTTATTGGGCCCTCCTGGTAGATCTGCTAATGAGTAGAGTCTTTAATTGTACACTCGACTGGGGGGATGGGGCTTTGGTGACGCGTTCTACCTGGACGGCAGAAGCCATGGAATGGGATCCTATTAAAATCCTGAGGGAAACGACCCCCAACCCTCTCACCGTGTCTGAGCCTTTATTTCCTAAGACCAGGAAAAGGCATCAGTCTCAACTCCCTTTCCTTTTGCCTCAGGGTCTCACCTCGCTTTCCTTTTGCCTCAGGGTCTCACCTCTTTCCTTTTGCCTCAGGGTCTCACCTCTCTTTCCTTTTGCCTCAGGGTCTCACCTCCCTTTCCTTTTGGTTTAGGGTCTCACCTCCCTTTCCTTTTGGTTTAGGGTCTCACCTCCCTCTCCTTTTGCCTCAGGGTCTCACCTCCCTTTCCTTTTGCCTCAGGGTCTCACCTCGCTTTCCTTTTGCCTCAGGGCCTCACCTCCCTTTCCTTTTGCCTCAGGGTCTCACCTCCCTTTCCTTTTGCCTCAGGGTCTCACCTCCCTTTCCTTTTGGTTTAGGGTCTCACCTCCCTTTCCTTTTGCCTCAGGGTCCTCCAGCAGCCGCCACCCCAACCAGGTGACCCCGAAGAAGAGCGGCCTGAAGAACGGGCAGATGAAGAGCAAGGACGACGAGTGCTTCGGCGACGACATCGACGAGATCCCGGACACGGATTTCGATTTCGAGGGCAACCTGGCCCTTTTTGACAAGGCAGCTGTGTTTGAGGAGATCGAGACCTACGAGAGGAGGAGCGGCACCCGCTCGCGGGGCACGCCCAGCGAGAAACCCGCGCGCTACCGGCACGACGAGAACATCCTGGAGTCAGAGCCCATCGTCTACAGGAGGATCGTGGTGCCCCAGAACCCCAACAAGGAATTCTGCACGGGTATGGCCCCTCCCTTCCTGGTAGGGACACAAACTTCCTGAGAGGGACACAAACTGCTGCTTTTGGGGGGCGCACACGGTGGGGTTTTGCTCCGAGGGGTCGGCTTAAGGTGGGCCAGGCAAGGTTGGATTTGTGTCTACACACAGCCTTTACCTGCAGTGTTTCTGAGATGAATACTCAGAGAGTGAGATAAATACTCAGCAAGGTGAGTGTTTCTCCAGCAGGGAATGAAGCTGATGGTTGGGAAATGAGTGAAGAGGTCCTTCCTTAGATTTCATTCAGCTTCAGGTGGTCCAGGCAAGGTTGGATTTGTGTCTACACACAGCCTTTATTTGCAGCATTTCTAAGATAAATCCTCAGAGAGAGCAGCAAGGTGAGTGTTGCTCCAGCAGGGAATGAAGCTGATGGTTGGGAACTGAGTTAAGAGGTGTTTGAATCCTTGCTTTGATTTCAGCCAGCTTCAGATGGGCCAGGCAAGGTTGGATTTGTGTCTACACACAGCCTTCATTTGCAGTGTTTCTCAGATAAATACTCAGAGAGTGAGATAAATACTCAGCAAGGTGAGTGTTGTTCCAGCAGGGAATGAAGCTGATGGTGGGGAACTGAGTTTGAATCCTTGCTTTGATGTCAGTCAGCTTCAGGTGGGCCAGGCAAAGTTGGATTTGTGTCTACACAGAGCCTTTACCTGCAGTGTTTCTGAGATAAATACTCAGAGAATGAGGTAAATACTCAGCAAGGTGAGTGTTTCTCCAGCAGGGAACAAAGCTGATGGCTGGGAACTGAGTTAAGAGGTGTTTGAATCCTTGCTTTGATTTTAGCCAGCTTCAGGTGGTCCAGGTAAGGTTGGATTTGTGTCTACACACAGCCTTTATTTGCAATGTTGTTTCTAAGATAAATACTCAGAGAGTGAGATAAATACTCAGCAAGGTGAGTGTTGTTCCAGCAGGGAACAGACCTGATGGCTGGGAACTGAGTTTGAATCCTTGCTTTGATGTCAGCAGCCTGGTGAACCCACATGGATTCGATTGCTGGCTCCTGTCGTGGTTTCAGGAGATTTCCTGAGTGCTTCTGGCCCTCCTTGGGTCGTAGTTCTCCATTTCTTCGTGGGTTTAAATATAGCTCATGTCACAAGAACTTAGGGCACATTCAGCTCCCAATTCCAGGTGACTTTAGCCTCTTGCCTTTAATTTTAAGCGAAGGGAATTTGGCATTCCAGGAACGTTTCTTTCCCGCATCGGAATAAAATCAGATGCCAGCTCTTCTTGCAGGGACTCAAACCAGCTGATATCCTGGTGGCCCAAGCAGAAGTGTGAGCAGCTCCTTGGGCTGTCATTCTTCTTCTGCCTGGAAACTCCATCTGGGCTGTGAAACGCTCCAGGGGAGGAGGAGGAGGCTGATGGATTTGTGTAACGTTGTGCTGCTTCTCAGTTTTGAAAAGTCTTTTTTTGTTTTTAATGGCTCTGGTACGTAACAATGTCCCAGTTCTCCATTTCTGTCGTTCCTCTTCCTGTTGTCCCATTCTGCTCTGGGGTGAGAGGAAAACCCAGTGGGTTGTAGCAGCTCAGTGCCAAGGATCCTCGAGGAGCAGTGAGAGAAACGTGCAGTCAAACTTTGTCTTTCACAATTTTAACACTTTTCTGAGGCAGCAATGAGAGTTCAGCATTCATGGCTTTTTTTTTTTTCCCCTGCTTAATTTAACCTCTTGCTTTTTAAATCTCCCCAAGGTTTCAGCATCTCACTGTGTGCTGTGTCTTCATTGTCTCTGTGGTTTCTCATCTGCTTTGCGAGGTTTTTATTCAGATTTCCTGCTTGTCAATCCATCTTCCAGCTGGCTTGTTCCAGAGGAGACAGGGCCTCTGTGGATGTCTAGTCTGAAACAAAAGCTTAAGCCAGTGTTGGCAGCCAGATCTGGGCAGGATGGCTGACAGGGGATTCCAGCAGCAGAATTCCAGGCAGGAAAACTGCCGTGCAGTGAGCAGCATTGGGTAAATCCAGGGCTGGAGATGCAATCCTCCATCCTTCCCTCTGGAATTCCTGCTGGGCAGGGTGCTGAGGGCAGCCTGGGCAAAGGAAAAGGGTCTTGTTTTGCTGCCTGCCCAGGGGAGGGTGGTCAGAGACTCCCCTTGGGCCTTGCGGGGTCAGGCTGGCCTCATTAGCTGCTCCGGGCTAATTAGTGTTCCCTGGGAGTTGTGGGTTCCTTGGGAAGAGTTGTGGGTTCCTTGGGAAGAGTTGTGGGTTTGTCGGGAAGAGTTGTAGGTTTGTTTGGAAGTGCTGTGGGTTTGGAATAGTTGTAGGTTTTTTTGGAAGAGCTGTAGGTTTTTTGGAAGTGTAGGTTTGTTGGGAAGAGTTGTGGGTTTGTCTGGAATTGTTGTAGGTTTGTCTGGAAGAGTTGTAAGTTTGTTTGGAAGAGCTGTATGTTTGTAAGGTTTTTTTGTAGGTTTGTTTGTAGGCTTGTTTGGAAGAGTTGTAGGTTTTTAGGAAGAGTTGTAGGTTTGTCTGGAAGAGTTGTAGGTTCCTTGGGAAGAGTTGGAGGTTTGTTTGGAAGAGTTGTGGGTTTGTTTGGAATTGTTGTGGGTTTGTCTGGAAGAGTTGTGGGTTTGTCTGGAAGAGTTGTGGGTTTGTCTGGAAGAGTTGTAGGTTTTTTGGAAGAGTTGTAGGTTTTTTGGAAGAGTTGGAGGTTTGGAAGAGTTGTAGATTTGTTTGAGAGCGTAGGTTTTTTTGGAAGAGTTGTAGGTTTTTGGAAGTGTAGGTTTGTCTGGAAGAGCTGTACGTTTGTTGGGAAGAGCTGTAGGTTTGTCTGGAAGAGTTGTGGGTTTGTCTGGAAGAGTTGTGGGTTTGTTGGGAAGTGTTGTGAGTTTGTTGGGAAGAGTTGTGAGTTTTTTGGAAGAGTGGTAGGTTCCTTGGGAAGAGTTGTAGGTTTGTCTGGAAGAGTTGTAGCTTTCTAGGGAAGAGCTGTGGGTTTGTCTGGAAGAATTGTAGGTTTGTTGGGAAGCGTTGTAGGTTTTTTGGAAGAGTTGTAGGTTTGTTTGGAGGAGTTGGGGTTTGTTTGGAAGCATTGTGGGTTTGTTTGGAAGCATTGTGGGTTTGTTTGGAAGCATTGTGGGTTTGTTTGGAAGCATTGTGGGTTTGTTGGGAAGAGTTGTGGGTTTGTCTGGAAGAGCTGTAGGTTTGTTTGGAAGCGGTGTACGTTTGTTTGGAAGAGTTTTAGGTTTTTTGGGAAGAGTTGCAGGTTTGTTTGGAAGCGTGTAGGTTCATTGGGAAGAGTTGTAGGTTTTTTGGAAGCATTGTAGGTTTTTCTGGAAGCATTGTGGGTTTGTTGGGAAGTGTTGTGAGTTTTTTGGAAGAGTTGTAGGTTCCTTGGGAAGCGTTGTAAGTTTGTTTGGAAGAGTTGTGGGTTTGTCTGGAAGAGCTGTGGGTTTTTTGGGAAGAGCTGGGAGTTTGTTTGGAAGTGCTCTAGGTCTGTTTGGAAGCAAGGCTGGCGTGTCCCACCACAGGAGTGTCCCAGGGCTGTGCCTCGGGCTGTTTTCCCACACAGGGTGGCTTCCTCCGTGTCCCCTGCGTCTCCTCCTGCTCAGGGGGTGCTGCTGCCCATCCAGAGCTGCTCCTGGAACCAGCTGTGAGTGTCCTGCTGTTCCTGCCTCTCAGGGAAGCAATTCTCCTCACTGCCTGGAGTCATGATGGGCTTCTCTTGGAAAAAAAACCCATCCCAATGCCTTGGTTTAGCAGCTGGAATGGGGATGCTGAGCTGCAGGCATTCTGCCTCTTGTTGCCTTTTCCCCCAGCCTGGAAAAGAAACTCGAGATCATTTTAGCAAGGAGGGGATAGGAAAGAGGATCTTTATTTTGAATGCTTTCAGGAGCAGTTATGGAAAGGTGTCCATAAAGCCCAGCCCCTCCAGGGGTGAGTTCATAGTTATAGCCTTTAGGAAATCAGCAGAATTGATTAAAAGCACCAATTAGCAGGACTGTTCCCTTTCCCCCAGCCTGGAAAAGAAACTCGACATCATTTTAGCAAGGAGGGGATAGGAAAGGGGATCTTTATTTGGAAGCTCTTCAGGAGCAGTTATGGAAAGGTGTCCATAAAGCCCAGCCCCCCCAGGGGTGAGGACATATTTATGGCTTTGAGGAAATCAGCAGAGTTGATTAAAAGCACCAATTAGCAGGACTGTTGCCTTTCCCCCAGCCTGGAAGAGAAACTCCAGATCTTTTTAGCAAGGAGGTAATATAAAAGGGGATCTTTATTTGGAAGGTCTTCAGGAGCAGTTATGGAAAGGTGTCCATAAAGCCCAGCCCCTCCAGGGGTGAGTTCATATTTATAGCCTTTAGGAAATCAGCAGAATTGATTAAAAGCACCAATTAGGAGGACAAGTGGTGATTCCATTCCCCCCCAGGTGCAGCCCCTTCTCTGGAGCCCCTCTCAGCACTGGCTGGGCTTTGTTGATGGAAATGGATCTCAGAGCTGTTCTCGGCCTTGGTTCCCAGGAAGAGCCGAGATAGGACAGGGCCTGGCACCCCCAGGGCTTGGAGCTCTGGAATTTGTTTTGTCTTTCTGCTTAGGGAAAGAGCATGGAAAAGCACTGGAAAAACCAGCTCTGGATACAATAGGAACAGAGCTCCAAATACATGTGCAAAGAGTGCAGAGAACACAGAAAAGGAAAAAGGCAGAGACCAAACAGCATCACTCTCAGTGCCTCAAAGAGCAGCTGCTGTGCTTCAATCAGCTCCCAGAGCTCCAAAAGCCCTGATTTTGGATGTGTCTGTGGCAGGGCTCTCCCTCCTGAGTTCTGGTTTCCTGAGGGAAGCCCACTTTGCAAAAAGCTCTTCCTACTTAATGACAAAGCACTTCTTTCTCCTGGTGTTTTTTTTTTCACAATCTGAGAGGTGATTGTGTTAATGGAGCCCTGACTGAGACATTCTCACACAGAGTGATTCTCTGTGTGCTGCAACAGCCAGCAGACAGTTTGTGTCCAGCACAAAACTGATGCTGGAGCTTGGCAGGGAGCTCACATCCAGCTCTTGGCACGGTGGGATCCCTGCCTGTGCTTCCCTGCCTGCCTTTTTTATGGAGCCAGGGAATAAACCAGGATGGTGCAGAGGTGGAAGCCACCTGCTGATGGCAGTTTTGAGTCAGTCCTTGGAGCTCCCCAAAATCTGCAGGGATTTTATTGCTGGCTGGAATAACTTGGGAGTGTGTGGGATAAACACATCCCAGTGCACTGGGATGATTTTCTCAGAGCTGCTTTTGTGGAGCCAGGCTGTCAAATGGACACAACCCTGGTTTTAGAAGCAGGGAATGAAGGAGGAGGTGGGAATCTGCTCCAACCAAAAGTGAAAGCCAGGAGCTGATAGAGCTTTTTGGTTGTGGCTGAGCTGAGGCCTCCACCTGTGAATCCCTGCTGAATACACCTTTAACCTTCACTGCTTTGGCCTGGCTGCTGTTGGTGTGGCTCTTTATTTCCTGGGAAATTCAACTCTTCAGCAAAACCTGCCTCCCTGCTGATGCCTGAAGGGTTTTTCTGCTTTTCTCCTGGATATTTCTCACACTGTTCCCTACATTCCCAAGTATCAGCATGCACACTTGTGATGCTTTAGGTGATAGCTCAGCCCGGTTTCATGGTGTTTATGGGGCCTGGGAGAACAAACACCCCTGAAACCACGGAGAGTAGAGACCAAACACCCCTGAAACCACGGAGAGTTAGAGACCAAACACTCTGTTTGCATGGGCCCTCAAGGTCTCCTAGCAGGACAGATTCTGTAAACTAGAAGTGAGCCCACCCAGGCCCCTTCTTGGGCCCTCCTGGTAGATCTGCTAATGAGTAGAGGTAGATCTGCTAATGAGTAGAGTCTTTAATTGTACACTCGACTGGGGGACGGGGCTTTGGCGACGCGTTCTACCTGGACGGCAGAAGCCATGGAATGGGATCCTATTAAAATCCCGAGGGAAACGACCCCAACCCTCTGACCACTGATGCCTGAAGGATTTTTCTGTTTTTCTCCTGAATATTTCTCACACTGTTCCCTATATTCACAAGTATCAGCATGCACACTTGTGATGCTTTAGGTGATAGCTCAGCCCGGTTCCATGGTGTTTGTAGGGCCGGGAGACCAAACACCCCTGAAACTGCAGAGTTAGAGACCAAACACCCCTGAAACCACGGAGAGTTAGAGACCAAACATTCTATTGTTGTAAGCACTCAAGGTCTCCCAGTAGGACAGATTCTGTAAACTGGAAGTGAGCCCACCCAGGCCCCTTCTTGGGCCCTCCTGGTAGATCTGCTAATGAGTAGAGTCTTTAATTGTACACTCGATTGGGGGGATGAGGCTTTAGCGCCGCGTTCTACCTGGACGGCAGAAGCCATGGAATGGGATCCTATTAAAATACCGAGGGAAACGACCCCAACCCTCTGACCCTGTCTGAGCCTTTATCTCCTACGACCATAAAAAGGCATCACTGGCGAGGCTGATCCTTGCACGAGGTGTGAGCTGCCTTTTTCTCCCTGCAGAGAATTTAAAAGTGTGCTGGCTCAGGTCTGCTCCTGCTGCTGGCACCGAAACGGCTGCGTTCCAACATCTCCGTGTTGCGTTTTGGGACCTTCAGCAAAGCCGGCGTCGTGCGGGAGCCTCGGAGCTCAGAGCAGCTTGCAGCAGGCTGTGTCCTTCAAACGACCCCTTTTTCCTCACAGCAAGGAGGTGGTGAAAGAACCCAGGAGCAGGCGGGGCTTTGTGCCAGGATCAGAGCTCAGAGCCGAGCCTGGCTGCGCTCTGGGAGGGCGATGCCCACGGCGTGGCTTTTCCTTTGCCGTGCCCTGTCCTCGCCTGACTTTTCTCCTCTTTTTAGCTCTTCAGTGGCTGGATGTGGATGTTGAACGTGTGAGGAGCTCTGGGCTGCTGTGAGGAGAGTGCAAATCGAGTTGGCTTCAACCAAGTGGCCACGGGGCAGGGTCCCTTTGTCCCTCTGGCAGTTTGTTTTTGCCCAGCTGGAGGGATTTGTGCACTAATGGAAGGTCAGCCAGAGCTCCGTAATTAAAAATAATGATGATTAACAAAAAGCAGCCCTTGAGGTTGTGGAGAAAACCACAGGTGTTTGAGGGGAAGGAAATGTGCTTTGCTGAGCCTGCAGGCAGGTGGGTCCAGCTTTACAAGCAATGTGCTGAGTGCCAGGTATGGACAGGAGTTCCAGAGCTGTGACACTGTGACACCGTGAGGCTCTGGGACCTGGAATTGAGACCTGGAATTGAGACCTGGAATTGAGACCTGGAATTACTCACTGCCAGAGCAAAGAGTTCATGATGTTAGGTCTGGTTCTATCTGATCCATCCCTGTAGCTTGCCTGGATTTATTGCAGCAGGGAGCTAGAACTGGAGAGCTGCTGAAATAACCAAGGGAAAAATGGGACTCCAGTGTCATCAGCCCTCTCCTTTTTCCCTGCCACTTCAAGCTGGGGAGCATTTTGGGCATCCCAGCAGCATTACAGGGCTTGTTTGGGGAAAAAGCTCCGAATTCTTTAACTTCTGGAGAGTTACTCAGGCCTTCTGCTGGCCTGGGATGTTTCTACCCACCCAGTGTCACTTTGCGTGTCACAAAACCCTTCACTCTCTATCTGCCTTGTGGCTTGCTTTGTTTTTTATTCCGTCCCAGGCAGTTGTAAAATACATTTATTTAATATTAAAAGGCCTGGGCTAATTTCTTTTATTGCCTTCATTAGGGAACAATAAAGATGCCCCGTCCAACCCAAACATAATTAAAGTTGGCAGGGCTTCAGTTGAGTGGCAGGGCTGTTATTGTTTGTGGCTTTACACGTCGCCTGTTCCGTGCCAGAGTTTGTTTAACTCCCGGTCTGACTGGTTGGACCTTGCGTGAGGGCGAGGAAGGGAAGTTCTCTTGGCATCTCAGGCTGCTCCTGACAGGGAGCAATTAGGCCAGGCTGGCGTGCTAAGTGCCAGCTCCTCGCTGCGACTCCCAGTGACCCCGCTGGGATTAACCCGCTGGTGGCAGCCAGCCCGTGGAACACGGAGTGTTCCTAAAGCTGCTGCTTGAGGGGAGGGCGTGGAGGGCACAGAGGGGATCTGTGCTGAGCTGGGTGCCTACAGATGGTCTGGTTTGTCCGAGTTCGGGGGGTTAGTGCTGGGTTTAAGCAGGGAATCCGTGCGTGGCTCAGATGGAGCAGAGGTCGACTTTGGGGGTTCCCTTTTTTGGGGTTGGCAGATGATGCTGGGAGAGATCCCGGCCTCGGGTCGCTCGCTCCAGGTCTTCCCTGAGGCTTGGGAAGCAGGGCGTGGTGGCAGAGCAGTTGTGTGGGGGCTTTGGGAGGGCTGAGCACTGCTGATGCCACGGTGCCACCCCAAACTGCAGTGGCAGCTCCTCCCTGGCACCTGGCGTGTGGCTCCTGTCCCTGTGCCTGTCACCGCCTGCAGCTCTGCATCTCCTGCAGATGGGCAGAGCCTGCAGCCAAAGGCTGGGCTTACACCAAAGGCTGGGCTTGAACCAAAGGCTGGGCTTGAACCAAAGGCTGGGCTTGGACCAAAGGCTGGGCTTACACCAAAGGCTGGGCTTGAACCAAAGGCTGGGCTTGAACCAAAGGCTGGGCATGGACCAAAGGCTGGGCTTGAACCAAAGGCTGGGCTTGAACCAAAGGCTGGGCATGGACCAAAGGCTGGGCTAGAACCAAAGGCCGGGCTTAGAACCAAAGGCCAGGCTTGGACCAAAGGCCGGGCTTAGAACCAAAGGCCGGGCTTAGAACCAAAGGCCGAGCTTGAACCAAAGGCCGAGCTTGAACCAAAGGCCGAGCTTGAGCCAAAGGCTGAGCTTGAACCAAAGGCTGGGCATGGACCAAAGGCCGGGCTTAGAACCAAAGGCCGAGCTTAGAACCAAAGGCCGGGCTTGAACCAAAGGCCGAGCTTGAACCAAAGGCCGGGCTTGAACCAAAGGCCGGGCTTGAACCAAAGGCTGGGCTGGAGCCAAAGGCCGGGCTTGAACCAAAGGCTGGGCTTGAACCAAAGGCTGGGCTTGAACCAAAGGCCGAGCTTGAACCAAAGGCTGGGCTTGAACCAAAGGCCGAGCTTGAACCAAAGGCTGGGCATGGACCAAAGGCCGGGCATGGACCAAAGGCTGGGCTGGAGCCAAAGGCTGGGCTGGAGCCAAAGGCTGGGCTAGTCCAAAGGTTGGGCTAGAACCAAAGGCCGGGCTAGAATCAAAGGCTGGGCTTAACCACACACCTCCCTTTTCAGTCTTCACCTGCATAGAAAGAGCCAGGAGCAAAAGATGCAGGTTCAGGTCCCTGGTGAGTTGTGAAATGAGTCCCAGCAGATGTGTCTGATACCCCAGGGTTCCACTCTGCTCTGTAACCTCTCGGTGTGTGTTGCACTCTGCTCTGTAACCTCTCGGTTTGTGTTGCACTCTGCTCTGTAACCTCTCGGTGTGTGTTGCACCCTGCTCTGTAGCCTCTCGGTGTGTGTGCCCTTTTTGGTGATTCCAGCTGGATTGATGCTGGATTAAAGTCCCTGCATAGCCCTGGGTTTGGGGACAGAACCGCAGCAGAAGCTGCCTTTGTTCTTTGGAGCTTTAGGAGATCTGCTGGAAGCTGTTTAATTACCTACAAGAAACCCTGAGTCCTGCTGCTCAGCCTTGCTTTTCCCTCCTGGCTACCAGGGAGCGTGACTGAGCTGCAATTCCTTGGATTCTGCTGGGATTCCTTGGAAGGGAGGGAGCTGAGAGCTGAGAGCTTCTCCTGCGCTCCAGCTCTGTGGCCATCCCATCTGGGAAGGGAGTGAATTAATTAATTAGTGCTGCTCCTTAGCTGGGAGGTGGCTGAGGACACCCAGGCCTTGCAGGGAAGAGCAGAGTGGGATTTTAATCCCACACAGTGGAAATCCTAAACCCTGAGCGAAGATTCAGCTCAGAATCACTCTGGAGAAAAGTCAGGATGAAGAGGCTGTGGCTGGAGCCACTCTGGGAGATGATTTTTATATATTAGGAGAGAATCCTTCCCTGTGAGGGTGGGGAGGCCCAGAGAAGCTGTGGCTGTCCCTGGATCCCTGGAAGGTTCCTGGAAGGCCAGGCTGGACAATTCCCATCACTTCACAAAACCTCTCTTGATCCCTCTGCTGCAGCATTTCCCAGCTCCTTCCATTTCTCCTCAACACCTGGGCAGTGTTCTTCTGCAGATTTACTCTTTGAACGTTTCCCTGCTGCCCTTCTGGCACGGGAGCACCCAGCCAATGTGGGAATGCCTTGTTTTGCTGTCATCTGGGGGATTTTGGGGTCCAGCATCAGGAATTTTAACACATCCTGATTTTTTTTGGTGAAAAATCTGCCCCACAGCTGCTCTTCAGACTTTCACAGCGCTCAGGAGCACTTCATGCTGGGTTAAAGCACTGTTGGCCAAGAAAAATCCTTAATATTCCACCTGTGAGTCCCAAAGGCCTTCTCAGCTAGAATTCCTTGCTGAATTCCCTGCTTGTTTTGCTGTGATCTGGGGGATTTTGGGGACCAGCATCAGGAATTTTAACACATGGGGTTTTTTTTTTTGGGTGAGAAATCTCCTTCACAGCTGCTCTTCTGACTTTCACAGCGCTCAGGAGCACTTCATGCTGGGTTAAAGCACTGGTGGCCAAGAAAAATCCTTAATATTCTACCTGTGAGTCCCAAAGGCCTTCTCAGCCCCCTTGCTGCTGGAATTCCCTGCTGAATTCCCTGCTGAATTCCCTGCTTGTTTTGCTGTGATCTGGGGGATTTTGGGGTCCAGCATCAGGAATTTTAACACATCCTTTTTGTTTGGGTGAGAAATCTCCTTCACAGCTGCTCTTCTCACTTTCACAGCGCTCAGGAGCACTTCATGCTGGGTTAAAGCACTGGAGACCCTCAAGAAAAACCCTTCATATTCCACTGTGAATCCCAAAGCCTTCTCAGCCCCCGTGCTGCTGGAATTCCCCGCTGAATTTCGGTGCCAGTGTTATTTTCAGCCTGCAGTTGTGTTCAGCTGCATCTGCTTCCCTCAGAATAATCCAGATCCATTTGGTGGCCTCAGAAGGAACGTGGGTGAGCAGCCTTTTCCCTGCCGCTGCCTGTGGGTGTGTGACTGTCCCCTTTGTGTCCCCCAGACTCGGGGCTGGTTGTCCCCAGCGTGTCCTACGAGCTGCACAAGAAGCTGCTGGCGGTGGCCGAGAAGCACGGGCTGAGCCTGGAGAGGAGGCTGGAGATGACAGGGGTGTGTGCCAGCCAGATGGCCCTGAGCCTCCTGGGGGGGCCCAACAGGTACAGGGGTGCTTTTGGGGGGGAGGGAAGGGGCTCACCACCCTCACATCACCCCACAAGTGCCTCATGTGCAAAGCAGAGCTGAGGTTTTCCTCCCTTCTCACTGGGAGGTTTTGGGGAGCTGAGGTGTGGATGAAGGCACTGCAGAGTGTGAGCCAACCCCACAGGGAAGGATTTCTTCCATGGATTTAACCTCAGTTTTCCCCTCTTTAAGTTCCTGATGGAGGCTCCCTCTGTGGTTTCCTTCCTCTTCAGATCCTTGAGGGTTATTTCAGCCTTCTTTTCCCCCTTCCCTGCAGGCCTTCCCTGTACCCACAGAAGCAAGCTTCTCACCCTCCCTGCCCACAAACGAACCTTCCCTCTGCTGTTTCGGCACCTCCCAGTTCTGTGAGGTCAACAAAAGCAGCAGGCAGCCCATGGAAACCAGCTCTGCGTGGGTTCTTGCAAGGTTAACTCGGCTTTTCAGGTGTGTGCAGCTCACCTGAGCACACCCTGCTGCTTGCAGCCCCTCTGGGCTGCTCTCAGTGCCTCGTGAGGAGCCTTGCTGCTGACTCCTGAAGAGCTCTGCTCCTTTGCCCGTGTTCCTGTGGCTGTTGGTGTGGGCTGAGCTGCACCTGGTGTGTTTTTGTGCTGAAAGGCAACCCTGCAACCTCCAGCTGCTTGTTTGTAGCTGATCCCTCCGTGGAGAGCTCTGAGTGATGGCACTCAGGCTGCTGGGATTGCTGCTGCCTCTACTCCAAGTTAGGGAGTAGAAATCATTCTCCTCATTTTTTAATTCTGACTCTCCTGATGGGGGGAAACTCACCCCAAATTTTGATCTTCCTTCCACAATCAGAGCCCTTGTTTCTCTCTCAGCTGTGGCTACAGGGAACTCCTGAAGGGAAGGGGGAAGAGGAGGCTGGAACAACCCCCAAGTGTCTGAAAGGAACCTCCAAGGAAACCAGAGAGGGACTTAAAGAGAGGAAATTGAGGTTAAATATGTGTAAGAAACTCCTCGTCTGTGCCAGAGCAGCTGTGGCTGCCCCTTCCCTGCCAGTGTCCAGGCCTTGGAGCAAGCTGGGCTGCTGAGAGCTGTCCCTGCCACCTGCACCTGGGTGACCTTCAGGGTCCCTTGCACCCAGAGCAGTCTGAGGTCCTGTCACCCTGCACGTGCAGCAGCCTCTGCACCACCAAAGGATGTGGCTTGCAGATTTTGCAGAGCACCTGGCAATTTGCATCGGTTTTTTTTTAAATTTTTTATTTCGTTTTCTCACACAGGAAGAAGGTAAGAGTGCAGTCATTAATGCAGGGTTAAGGACTTTTTGGAGGAGACTGTGATGCTGTACAGTTTTTTATTCTATAGAGATTATTACAGATTGTTTTAGGACTTCTTGTTGAGATTGCTTCTATGATTTTTGTTATGGTTATTTTTTATGGTTACTGTTTACTGAAAATTTACTAGTACTGAAAATTTTTTATAGTATTTTACACACAGGGTGTGTGTGTGTCATATCATACAAACAAGAATCAAAGATAAATCATCTTGTACAAGGTTATAACTTACAATACTGTCACACAACAGCTGTACAAGGTTACAAATTCATCATTTTCATGTTTATCTCTAGTGACTTAGTTGTGCTTCCTAGCCAGTTCTGAAATGAAGGAAAAGCTCACCTCTGGGCCTTCCAGGCCTGCTTTTCTCTAAGACACAGAGTGCAACCCAACATCAGAGGCCCTGGGGTTTGCTCACAGTGCCGTTTTCTTGCTGGGTGTGGGATTTGTGGGTCGGGACAGACGAGAGAGCTCTGGAGTCGGGTCTGAGAGCAGGAGGTTCATTGTGCAAAGATGTGAGTTTAGGAGAGCTGCTGGGGGCTGCCAGAGCAGGGCAGAGAGGAGAGAGAGGAGAGAGAGGAGAGAAGAGCTGAGAGCAAGAGTGGAAGAGAAGAGGAGCTGAGAGAGGAGTCCAAGAGCAAGGATCTGAGAGAGCTGAGAGAGAGGATCCAAGAGAGCTGAAAGCAAGGATCTGAGAGAGCTGAGAGAGGATCCAGGAGAGCTGAAAGCAAGGATCTGAGAGAGCTGAAAGCAAGGATCTAAGAGAGCTGAGAGAGGAGTCCAAGGGAGGAATCCAAGAGAGGAGCTTGCCTTTTACAATGCCATAACTCATCTTCTGTGCTGAATATTCTCATTTTCATTCACCAATCCAGAACAAACCACAAACCTTACACCATTTGCACCCAGCCCATGAGAACTATTGCATCCCCATCCAGTGTTCTGTTTGAAACCCTAAAGCTGCTCTGTGGCCCCTCTGCCAGGTTGGTGGGGTCTGCTCTGAGCCTTGGGCCTGTCTGCAGGCAGAGGGGATTGTTCAATCCCAGGGGATCACCTGCCCTGGCCATGCCATTGTTTGTTCAATCCCAGGGGATCACCTGCCCTGGCCATGCCATTGTTTGTTCAATCCCAGGGGATCACCTGCCCTGGCCAGGCCATTGTTTGTTCAATCCCAGGGGATCACCTGCCCTGGCCATGCCATTGTTTGTTCAATCCCAGGGGATCACCTGCAGTGGCCATGCCATTGTTTGTTCAATCCAAGGGGATCACCTTGGCCATGCCATTGTTTGTTCAATCCCAGGGGATCACCTGCAGTGGCCATGCCATTGTTTCCCAGTTGTTTCCCAGCTTGTCTCAGTTCCCACATTCCCAGCACCTTTTCCCAGGCAATCACAGTGATCAGGCTCTCCTATCTCATCTCCCCCACCGCCTCCCTGTGTTCCAGACTGAACCCCAAGAACGTGCACCAGCGGCCCACGGTGGCTCTGCTGTGCGGCCCCCACGTGAAGGGCGCTCAGGGCATCAGCTGCGGCCGCCACCTCTCCAACCACGACGTGCACGTCATCCTCTTCCTCCCCAACTTCGTCAAGATGCTCGAGTCCATCACCAACGAGCTCAACCTCTTCAGCAAGACGCAGGGCCAGCAGGTGTCCAGCGTCAAAGGTGAGCGGGGCCGCCCGCTCCGGGTGCTTGGGCACCATCTAGTGGCACTGCCACCACGCCTGCCCGGTGGCTGTGGGGACAGAGGCTGCACAGAGCAGCGCTTGTGCTGCTCACAGATGTTTCCTGTGGGAGCAGATCCGGAAGAGCAGCCGTATGGAGCTGTGCTGCTGGGATCAGGGGCTGCCTTGTTGGGGCTGGCGGGGAAGGGGTGGCCAGCTGCTGCTGCGAGGCTGGAGCCAGCTCTGCTGAGCCACTTCCAGCAGCTGTCAGGATTCCCATCTTGGTGTTTCCCTGGAGTAAACAGCTCGTGGGAGAGTGCTGGCTTCTGCTTGGCACTTCAGCAGTTGTTTTCCAAGCTGCTACGTTTGGATTTCTTTGTGGGGGGAAACAAACCCGGGGGTTGGGGCTGTGCTGTGCTGACAGAGCTGCTCGGCTGTTATAAAACATGATAAAAGGTTGGAATGGGTTTTCCAGACAAGCTGGATCCCTGGCAGTGTCCAAGGCCAGGCTGGATGGGGCTTGGAGCACCGTGGGATAGTGGAAGGGGTGGAACTGGGTGGGCTGTAGGGTCCCCATTCCATGATTTTGCACCAAGGACTTTGTGATCCATCAGGTTATGGGGATGCAGCAGGTGAGAGGGGATGCAGCAGGTGAGAGGGGATGCAGCAGGTGAGAGGGGATGCAGCAGGTGAGGGGATGCAGCAGGTGAGGGGATGCAGCAGGTGAGAGGGGATGCAGCAGGTGAGAGAGGATGCAGCAGGTGAGGGGATGCAGCAGG
>JAVTVJ010004143.1:0-49852 GCA_034509425.1 Eopsaltria australis
TCACCCCGGGCCCAGATGGCCCCAGCAGGCCGAGCCAGTTTGGCAGAGCCAGGCAGAGAATCTTGAGAGCGTCTGGCATCCAGCTCGGACCTGTTCAAACAGCCCGGCAAAGAGCACGTGATCCTCACACTGCCAGAGAGAGAGAGACAGAGATTAACTCTCTCTATGCCTGGACTAAACTCACAGACACCCATCTTTCCTCGCAGAGAGAGGAACGAGTGAAGACATCTACATAGTGCAGCGCAGAGACTTTACAGTCAGTGAGGAAAGCAGAACTGATACTCACAAGGGGGTGCATGGGAAGTTGCTTCAAGTGTGAAGCTGAAAACTCTTTTGGAGAACCATGGTTGGGGACTGAGCTAATAAATTCTCTGTAATATATGAAGATATAGTCCAAAGGGGGATGTGAGGTTCTTATTGCAGCCAATGAACTGGAATACCTAAGTACAGAAAAGTAAGTGTTGAAAAAGTACAGCCTGATGAGAAACTAGAACCAAGAGAGAGGAGAGGCTGTGACCCAGAGCCCTGGTCCCGGGGAGAATGCTAGAGAACCTGAGTTGTCAGGAGAACCTGTGCTGCTAAGCACAGAAGAAGGGATTTTCTTTGTTGCTGCAATTGAACTGAGCATCCTTAAAACAGGTACCCTGTGGACTGTTCATAACCCACCATAGTGGCTGTGGGAAGGCTACTGGTGTGGGAGAGATCCACCATTAAGCTGGACTTTGCTCCAGGCGGCGGTTAATGGTGAGGCAGAAGACCCATAAAAACTGTATTTTTCTTACAGAAGATCCATGGTGTAAGCAAAAGAAACTTCTCTCCCTAAATGAACTGGAACAAGAGCTGTTTCTGAGGTGGTAAACTGACTGGAGGTCGAAGTGTTGTCTTTTGTATGTTGTCAGGGAGAATGAAATGGAGAGGTGGGGAAGGAGGGGTGGTCTGGGGAGTTTGTTCTGGTTTTTTCTTGAATTTTTTTTCTTTTTTCCCTTTGTCTTAGATATATTAATAAAACTTCTTTGTACTTTATAAAGTTTGAGCCTGCTTTGCCTACTCCTAATCCTCATCTCACAACAAGCAATCAAGTAAATTTAGGTAAGTGTGCTGGCATTTAGCCACAAACTTGAATAGGCGAACTGAAACCGCTACACTGTAGAGGTTATAAAGTCAGAACAGTGGTTTCATCTGTCTTGACCTATTGTGCAATATGTGCATTAGGTGTGTTTTATATAATTTTGTATTCCAGCAAGAATTTTGCTTGTAGATAAATATTGTATTTTGTCTTGATTTAGAAATTGCTTACAAAGAATTAATTGCAAATCATACCACTTGTTTAGTTGGTTAACAGTGTTAATTGAAATTTGCTTCACTTATGTAGTAGATTTCTATAAGTTTGCTTAAATTCAATGTATTAGGATGACTAAATCTCACCCCCATATTGTCATTTTCTGTGTATTTTATACATTCAGTGATTCTATTCATATCCATTTTCAAACCATTTAAATTTTCTTTTGAGTCTATGCATTTTCTCCACTGACCGTGGCCACCTCTTTTGGGACTGGGAACAGTTTTACACAGAGGGATAAGAGAATCAGCCTATGTTTACCAAGACTATTGCTCACACAAGCAAGGGTTGCAATATTTTTCTGAGCACATTGGTCATTTGTGGTCAGCTTTTATTTACTTACCTTCTAATATTTAAGAGTGTTTGCTTCCCAAGCTGGAATCTTCCACTCTGAAAGAATGTTTTATGTTCTTCTGTCCTACATGTAGATCTTGCAGTTAGCCAAATTTTACATGTTTGTAGGTTCTTAATTTTCCCCTTTTTTTCTGGCCATCCTTGAGTCCTTTATGAGCATTATCAATCACGTACATTTGTGGTTAAATTTTTAAAGGATTAAAGACTAGGAGAAATATGCAGAATTACAATAAAAACCTGCCTGCCTGGCTAGTTCTGTCTGATAGATTTCACAGGTACATCTATCAAATAACATGACTGTATTTGGAATGTTTTTCAGTGGGCTATTTCATTACAATAATGACTCATAACAATACAGGAACATTGAGGAAATCAATTCAATTTTCTGTTGCAAATACTATTACTAAACTACTTAGATGACACAATTTACTGCCAATATGCTTGTGTAAAAAAAAAAATCTTGCAATTTCTCGCTATACTAACATAAATAATTTCCTAAAATCAAGCAATCAATCCCAATCAAAGTATTGCTTTAGAAATTAATAAATAAAACCATCATTATAAAGCAGAATATTTCACAATACTTTGTTGTTTTGCATGGTGTTTTCACATTTACATTATTTAAATTTATTAAAGAATACTTTTAAGTTTATATTTTCCAAATTTGAAAAGAATACCCAAAGGAATACTGAAAATTGGATTGTAATTATTTCTTTACTCTTCTAATATGATAGAGTCACTTTAAACAAAAATATATTAGGCATTCAATGTCCTATTTATCAAGGAAGTTATTTTCATGATTTAGAATCACCTTAAATTTAATTTTTATATTTGATAGATGTGTTATCTTATTCAGAAAAGGTTTTTTCCTCTGGATCATTTGGCAGTGAATAAATTATATGCAATCACCATTAATCTCAGTACTTCAGGAATAAAATAATTACGGTATACTTCTTCCATCAGTTAAAGGTAAAGCACTGCACAGAAATAAAGCAGACTTCCTGATGTCATATAATGTCATATAATCAGATATAGAGATAGTAATGTACAGGAAACTTTTGCCTGAGTACATCAGTTCCTTTTTCCTATTCTTTTATCCTATTGAGGTTGCCATGAATGAAATGCAAGTGGTTGATAGCATTTCGTGTAGCTGATTTTCTATTTTGTCAGAGCACAGGATATTTTTTCATCATATCACAGGGCATTTAATTGCATTACATTTAATCCTTTGTAATCCTTTAAATCCTCCATTTAATCCTTAGCACAATGACACCTTTTTCGTTTGTGCTTTGCAGCATGTTTTTATGGGCAAGGAAGTTAGATTGTGCTTTCAGAAGGAATACAGCACTCCAAGAACTTCAGACTTTTGATTGTGACACCATGCAGATTGCACAAGTACCATTCACTTACTTGAACTATGTCAGACTGCATAGAAACAGCACCTATTCAATATGTTCATATGCAACCATCACACATTTTTAAAAATCCATGCCAGTCAGTGGGATTTAGAGACTTGGATAAGCCTCTCTATGGAGAATGGCCATTGAAATTGTGGGATCTGCTTACTAAGTAGTTGTGTTTAATATCATCCAATAGTTCAAGTAATTACCATTCTAACTTCAAACATTGAAAAACTTAATCTGAGGCTTAAAAGAACAACAAAACCTGCATGCATATACATTTGCAATCTTTTTCATTTACATGGCCAGTGGCTAAAATGAAGTTTTAGACTAAATTTTTATTTGTCTCCTACCATTTAGCAGTGCCATTTTTCCCTAATATTATTTACAGTGGTTTGAGGTTTGGGTTGCAGTTTTTCTTTGCTTCTTTTTGGTTTTTTCCTAATATGTTGTCAATTGTATTATTCATTGGTGTTATATGCACTTCAAAGATATCTGCGCCAAATACACAGAGATATGAATACATGTATATATAGTTATATAGACTTAAATTTACCACCGTTTTCAGGTTGTGGATTCTCTGTAAGAAACAAGGTCCACTACACTAGACCACTGAAAAACTAACAGCATTCTGATGTCTACTTTTTCTACATGTGACATCTGATCATTTGTTCTTGTAAAAAAGGCTGGGTAGCTAATGGAGAGGGAATCCCAGAATGTAACATACAAGGAAGAAATCTCTTTAAAAAGTAATGCTCTGTGTATAACTTTATTTCTCACCTCCAGAGAAGATTTGTACCAGAGTGTAGAAGCAATATTTTAGCCACAAAGAGCCTTTCTCAGGAGAGTAGATTGTATTCAATAAAGAACACAGCTTAAATTTTTTAAAGACATCTTGCTTCATAGTAATCCCTGATAAGGTCATCCATGTCTGGACTGCTACCCACAGGTGCACACTAATGATGTGGGGATACAGCAGCAAACATTATGAGTGATGTCTTCTTATAGTGTCCACAGTCCTTGAAAGCAAAGATATGTGGCTCAAGCCTTTAAAGCTAGAACATAACAGTAGTATGAAGTAAGTAGACAACCACATGGAATGACTTAACTAAGTGTATATAGCATACAGGTGTATGGAGTATTTGTTTGGATAGCTGTTCAGATTTTGTTTTGATTTGCTCTGGTAGCTCAGTTTTCTGCATGATACTACCAGAGCAATATCAGATAGCTATCTGACAGTAAAAAAATTAAAACTAAAACTCTGCAGACAAAAGTTGCAGACAAAAGTTGCAATATGGCTAAATCTCTGAACTGCTGGTACCCATTTCTCAGCATTGATACTGCTCTATAACTTGTACATAAAATTAATCAACAGAACAATTTTTTTCATTTTCTCTATATAATATTCACGTTATATTATTGTTAAAGTCTGTGTTACAAAATAAAGATGACAGTTTAAATACAAGTTATTAATTGTTAACACATCTGCATAATCTCTAATATCTTCCATGCAGTAAATGTTAACTGGATTTCCAATTTTCAATCTAACAGTAAACTACTGTTCTGTATTGTCTGCCCTGGTTATTTCCATAACTTCATACATCTTCGACCTCCCACAGAAAACCCTATACAATTGGCTGCATTCTTTCATTATTCTTTGTAACACAGATGTGTACATACATAACCTGTAATAAAGCAAACAAACACAAACAAACAAGCAAGGAAGTTCAAGATCATGTGTGTGCATAAGAAGGAAGTATATTTAGGACAGAAATTAATTACCAATCAGTTGAGGATTCTGCCTTATTTTTAAGTTAGTTTAATCAGTTAAATCTTTGTTGTGAAGGAGAATATGGCAAAACATTGACTATGACTCACTCAGAATTGCTCAGTTTTGTTTATAAATAAACTGATACGTGAATGGAGGATCCTACCATTTGACTTTTTAAAATATTGTCAGAAGTGAAAATTCCCACTTGTCTGTCTGTAATATTCAATATGATGTCATCATTACAAAACCTCATTATGTCATTGGTATTCTTGAAAGCAAGGGAAAATAAAATATATATAATCAGTATTAACTTAAAAATTTGAGAAGTTTTTAACTGATTACTTTGGTAATGAAAGAGCATGCACATAGGTTATCCTTTTTTTCCGTAGAGGCACCTCTAATAAGAATCTGTTAGATCCCATGAGAATCTTGATTTACATTAAATTGCTAACCTTTTGTCAGGTATTGAAATTCATGTGATAAACACATTTTCGAAAACAGTTTTCATTTTAATCTAAAGCACTGTTTAACAAGAATGATACTATTAAGCAGTTGTACATTTCTAACTAACAGTAGAGCATGATATCAATGAAACCAAGCCTTATTTGGAAAAGAGTATATTGTTGACTTTACATCAGTAATATAGAAATAGAATCAGCCACTTCCAGAATACCTTTGTACATAAACAAATAATCCTTAAAAGAATAAATATGCCAAATTCGCTCCTCAATACAGAACTCATGTTGCATTAATAAAATTTAAATTGTTAAGTGTGTTTTTGTAGGATTGAGTATTTATCCTACCCCATCACACAAATGTATACCTATTTCCCACATTTGTGCATTCTTCATAAAATATGACGAAATACATCATTCAAGAGCCTGTGTGAAGCAGAGGCATAATATCACTTGATTAGTTTCTTAAGTGAAGAACTATGAAACTACTTTAATATATGGCTTAGGCTGCCTGTGATGGAAAAAAGAAGCTACTGAATTTCAGTCAATATTCTTAAGTAAGATTTCTTCTTTCTTCACACACCCTTCATTCTTTTGCAGAAGGCTAGAAAAATCATTAAAATGATCAAAAGAAGGATGAAAGTAGGTATAAAACATTCATCTTTAACATCTACAAAATAATTTATTGTGAATAAGACAGTAGTATGCTGCAAGAGTAAAACAACCTATGCCCAGGGGCTACCTACATGCAATCTTTTGTGCTGCTTAGTGACTTAAGTGATGACGAGGCTCCAGTTCTGATAGCCTACACACAATAAATTATCACATGTTTTTAAATCTGTTTTTAATTAATTAAAGATACACTCTTCCTTCTTAAAAAAAGAGAAAAATAGGGAAATATAACATCATAGTTCTAAATATAGGTACTACAATGACTCTGCTGCCAAATACAGAATGGACACATAATCATAGTTATTCAACACGCCTTCTATAATAAGAAATCATTTAAAGCACAGGGGGTTTTGTGTAAGGAGATGGAAGGGGAGTGGATTTGTGGAGCAACCAGAAAACAAAGGAGGTTTTGACAGAGTATAAATACTTTGAAAAGATATGTGAAGGTATCCTGTCTTAGGAACAGCCTCTGGTATGATTTCAAAAACATAAACATATATTCTCAGGCATACACATAGGTACATACCTGTAAAAATTGAAAACTTAATGTAAGCCTAGTGCTCATGAAGCTTTTGCCTTTTGTCTCTTCCCAAAAAGTTGCAGTTGTGTTTGATAACTGGGTTGCTAGTTGTGAAAACTGAGGGTATGCAACTATTTTTACGTGGTGCTTCATGCCGGACTAGCAAAGTTACAGTGAGTGAAAGTCTTGTTTAAATCAAGTTTGGTCACGTCCCTAAGGCTGTATTGTTATTTTAACTGCCCTTCTTCTAGATTTCTCAAACATTAAGTACTCAGAAGAGCTGCCAGCTGACTTACACAAGGATGGCAGGTAGGGACAAGAATAAGTGAGCAGCTGATTGGTTGGCAATAGAAATTAGTCTATGGTCCAGGAGACACCCAGAAGTCATCATTTGACTGATTACTTACTGGCCTGCTCTGAGACAGCCCTGAGTATCTTCAAGCCAAAAGCATAAGGAAGAAGTACTGGCCAACTTGTCCAAATGAAGCCTGGGGAGACAAGGCTGCCCTATGTCTCCAGAACTGAAGAGAATAAAGAGAATTATACCAGCGAGTGCATAAACTGGATGATGATCTATCAAAATTAGCTATTTCCAGAGACAGATGGTACAAAAAAAAGTGGATGGCCACTCATTTTTAACATGGTTGCAATGCTTGGGAACATCTATGAAACCTAAAAAAAATATGGATGTAATGTGCTGTGTTCAAAACTGGCAGTGAACATGTACATTCACCTGAATCCAACCCAAAGGTATAAGAGAAAGACGATTTCAAAGGCAGTTGTAGATACAATTTAAAAAAAAAAAAAAAAGTTTTACTGTCCCAAATACAATTATATACACCAAGATTTTGCTTTTAAGGATACTAGTCATTTGGCAGTATTGCTTTTCTTGAATGTTTTACTTCAGACATATTAAAAAAATGTTGATACCTCATCTATGAAAATCAAATCCCTTATTAGGTGTGCAAAGTAGGTGCAGAAGAAAAGAAATATTTCAATTCAATAGTCACTTTTGAAGATCTTACGACTGTTCTTCATTTTAGCAACCTAGTTTATCTAGCTAAACAATAAGCCATGAACAGCCTTGCTTTTGGTTTTCTTTCATGGTGATGGAAAGATGTTTCTAGAGAGTGTTTCTAGAGGTGTTCTGGAGTGTGTTTCAGAATACTACAGGCTAGAATAGAGAAAATGCCAAGGTTATTATCAGGAGTGCTAGTAAGTCAGCAGCACAACAGCTCTTTAGATAGTAGCTGTAGTCAAGTTTTACAGATGCCTTCTAAGACTTCAGGTATAAGAGAACACTGAAAGAACAAATATGAGTTTATAAGTTAGATGGAGAAGTACCTGCACTTTTATTTCCATTCTACTTTTAGGAAGGAAATCTAAATTTCACTGTAAGCTAAAACAAAATAAATACATAATATTGTGGTATTCTGGAACAAGAAGCTAAATTCAACCTTTGATTACATTTTTTTCAGTTGAAATTTAGAAGATGCCTTTGGCATTGTCAGTTAGCTTTTCAGCAGAAAACATTCAGTTAAGTCAAAGGATAGGAGTTATCTGATCTGTATTTATGGATAGATGCTTTTTTCATCTTCAGTGGGAGAACAATTCAAGGAAAATAATAAATCTGGTAGTACAGTTCACCATTTCTGTGTTTTTAGTCCAACTTTATCAACACACATATCTGAAGTGTGTTCTTGCAAATTCTTTTCAGTCTGCAGCTAGGATCTGTTAGCCCTTCTGCTCACCAGTGAGCAAACGAAGTCCTGGCTTCCCACATTGAGATTCTCAATGATAAACAGTTCTCTTAAAGAGCTCTGTGTTCTTATTCTCAGCTGTCTTGAAGTTCATCTCAGCAGTGTTTGCTTCAGCCATGACAGAGAAATCTCAAATAGAGGAGGGAATATGCAATAACCCCTGTATGCTTAAGGGAGAACTTCTTCCTCTGCTATTCTTCCACTGGTCTTCTGACAGAGGTTTTCCCATCTAAAGATCTAATAGCCAGAAGCAGAGGCCTTAGAGATGTCGTAAACTAATTTCCATCCCTCTCATCACTTTAAGGGTATTTTGTCTGAAGTTCCATCTCCTTTCAACTATTTACAGTAGCTAGAATGCCTTTCATACTACAACTTCTTTTAGACATTGGGGAAAAGAACATTTTTCTTCATGAAAATATGTTTCTAGTATAACTGTCAGGTGAAGTACTTTATTTCTAGGTAAGGAAGTATGATGAAAGAGATTTTCTCCTTTCTTTAACTTTGCTTATAATTTTGATCATATGCTTTGTTGCTATAAAGTATTTTAAAATATCTCGCAAGGACCTATGCTGACAGTTACTAATGCATGGAAATTATAAACCTCTTATATTCAAGTCAGTTTTTGGAATCAATTCTTTCTCAATATTGCTAGTACAAGACAACTATCATAGTCATTTCTTCTGGACTACTGTCTTTAAAAAATACCTGTTAAGTGTCTTAGAGAATGTGAATTTATGAATGTGCATTCAGTACATTAATTCTCAAAACAGAAAATGGAAATTAGTCAATGGTAGTCAATATATAAACAGCTGATAGAGCATATCATTCAGGGGCATTCAGAACTGATGCAGAAAAGGGATGGGCCTTTTATTCTTTCTAACAAGCACAAGACCAGTTCACATTTACCTTGCAAATATTTTTATAAAATAGAAACCTTTTTTCACCAAGATTTTTGTCCAGAAGAGACATTATTGCAAAACCAAGTAAGTAATATATTGCATCACAAAGATATTCAGAGCTTTGTTCCAAAGTCTGTTTCAATCATGATCTTTCTCAACCAAACTGCAAACAATAAGCTAGCAACATTTAAAAGTGGAATCATAAAATACCATAAAACCATGAGGAAAGCCCTTTCTATCTATGACAGTTAAATGCAGTGCCATGTAAACATAGATTCCCCACTGTCTGCATTTGCATCATCAGCACTAGCACACTAATGCAATCCACAGGCTGAGTGAGCACATTGCAAAGTTCCTGGGAAGCAGTCTAGCCATGCCTGCAGTGATTTCTATCAGACTTAAGTGGTCTCCATTTCTTACCAGACATATGCACTTTGACACAAAATGAAATGTTCTGTAAAACATGAATGTATCAATTTGAATTGGCATTAGACTGAGCTTCCTATTCTAGAGATTCTGACACTGTCCACTAACCTGGAAAGGAAAAATATAGGAAGAACTACAAAGCCAAAAATTTGCTGATAATTCTTTATCCTTCTAAGTTGTGTCATAGAATTAGTTTTAACTGTGCAAATATGTAAATTATTATGCTTAATCATGCATCATTTAGTAGAACTCTACAGGCAGGACAACTAGTTCCTAAGCATACAAGGTAAATGCTGTCACTGAGCAAAAGACAAATGCTCTACTAACTCTGCTTTGAGATATGCCTCACTAGGACCATCTATTTTCTTCCAAATATAGTGACATTTAATCAAGTGGTCCCCAAATTCCATGTGAAAAAAAGAAAATAAAAATATAAACAGAGGTTTTCTCAAGATCAACAATTTCTGTATCAGACCACATATGAAGACCAACCTTTATATTATGAAGACCAACTACTGACTTTCACCTTGTCTCTTGAGCCTTGAATTTCTCAAGATCTATGCATCACTGGGAAAGGGACCTGCAGATGAAATAATAATAATACAGTACTGTATATCAAGAGAGGTTCTCTATGTAGATGCAAGATTAGCTTGGTAAGTCAAAGGGATAACGAGGCTTCTGTAGAGCTTGAGTCATGGAACACAGTTTCTCCGGGGTATCATTACAGAAAATTTATAGCTTCTCCCCTATATGTTATATATGTGTTGGTATCTAAAGAGGTCCTAAGGATGTCTAAAAAGACCTTAAGTTTTCTTATTACTTCTCATTTAGCTGATAATTTATTCAGATTTGTCTGTCTGATTATTACCAAGATGACCACAACCATTATTGACCTACTATTGACTTCACCAAGCACTTTGCTTAATTTTCTGAAAATTGTGGTTTAATTGCTTCAGTTTGGGCACTAAGAGAAGTAACAGTATCCAAATTAAATTAGGTGATTGTAATTGAAAGTGTGCTTTCTAGGAAAACCTAAAAATAGCTTCTTTGAACAAACTTTTCTTGTTTTGCCTTGTAACTCTGTGATACATTAATACTGTCCTCATTTTTTATTTTATTAACTTATTAATATAATAAACGATGGTCATCACCTAGTGGTGAGATCTTTCATCTGGGTTTTTTCTCTGTACAGATAAACATGATGAATTGATGTTTGAAGAACTGCCTAGAGAATGAGCAAGAGAGGATTTTTAGATCTGCAGTTCATTTCTCCAACATAAATAGATTTCTTGATTTATTTTCTACTCTTGAACTTGCTAGGCCTTGTTTTTTATTTTGAAAAATCCATGTATGTCTGGCAAGCCATTTCATCCACACACTGTCATTCATAATTAAAAATATGTTTACTGTCATGTGTGCTGTACTGTAAGGGTCAGAATTTTACAACTCAGCATGTGAATCAGACCCTGACCTATGCTCAAATGTACATAAAGAGGGGACTTTTGTATTTGCAAACAGTTTTTTTCTTTTTTTATAACTTCTGGACTCTGGGCATATTTCTGAAAACAAACACAGAGCTATAATCACTCTCACTGTCAAAGAAGGGAAGAAGAATAGAGGCGAGGAAGAAATAAATTTTGTATTTTGAACATCATAATTGGACATCAAAACCTTTTACAGCTGATGACTTTTAAGTCCTCGCTTCTTTTCCTTGCAAAAAAAGAGAGATTCAGTGTTTTATAATAGGATTATTTTGTCCAGCAGAAAAAAAAAAAAATGAAAAACTCAAACCAAATTAAACCTTAAACCAAAACAGTCAACAAAATAATGCAAACCAAACGGCTTTTCTAGATTTAATCTGAAATTACTTACATAGCAGTCCTACTTTAATCTATCTGCTTCATAACAGTGAAAGAATGTCAGGACTTGCATGCAGCTGGTTTTCTGGGTCAGCAAAGAACCAAAGACCTAGAAGTTTATCAAGGCAGAACACATTCATGATGGAGTACAGAGGATTCAGCTTGATGCAAACAGGCAGAAAAGACAACATTAGCATCGCTGTAATAAGAAGCAGCTGAGGATATGAAAGAATTTCTTTAGTCTTGGTTTGAAAAAATGTGTCATAAACTCAGAAATCTTATAAAACTGTAAAAGATGTTCTCTGTACTTGCTTCACTCAATCATTTGATTGGTTATAATTTTCTGTAGACCACAGGGAGTCTCAAAAAGGAGAAATTATCTGCTCTGAAACAAAATCAGACCCTGCGTAAAACAGTGAGAAAATAGGAGATTCACATGTTCGATTTCAGCATTCTATGCCCTTTAGACTGTGTTTATTTATAAAGTGTTATCATTTAGGATAGCCCAGTGTTTCTTTTAGAAGATTTTATTTAGTTTCTCAGTTTTAAACTATGTCTTTGGAATTTTTTCACAGAATTTGCTGATGTTCTTGATTTTCATAACAGTTTAAATAAAAGGTTTCAGTCATGTCCAATAAAGAATATAGAAGAAACATGGGCTTATTCACATTGAAAAAAATGAACTGCTAATTTCATAGAGAAAAGCTGCTGTCTTTACACTGAAAAGACTTAATCTGATGGAGAAACCATCCACCAATTTATTTGTGGGCAGAAAGTGTCTTTGAGATATGATGGGTAAGCCCATCACCCAAGACCTTTCCTGGAGATACTAAGCAAATTTTACTCATAAATATGTGTCTGCATGAAAGCCAATTCCTTTTCAGAGAGGAAATTAAGAGACTCTTAAGAGCCTGTTTTGTCCTGTCATGTAAATCACACCCACACTTTGGAGAGAGAGGGTAACTAACATGCTACAGAATTGTGGCAGGACCACAGCACACTTATTCTTTCCTCTAGAATTATTCCCACAGATATTGCTGTGGTGGCAACTGAAATAATAAAAAGCCTAAATTCCAACTATTTTCAGACTTACATCCTACCTCAGTATAAAGGAGAAGTGACAGTACAATGCAAAAATTAAGGATAAACTTAAGAAAGAGTAAGAGATGCAGGGATATGCAGTGGTGGTGCATTTCCACAGGGTCTCATAGAGATTCTGTCTGACTGGGTTCCAGAAATAGTCCATTTCTCTCTTTCTTGGGCTGCTTTGATCCTTTGACATATACTAGCCCATGTTATTGACATTATCAAATGGCATTAAGTGGATGGAAGTGGACCTTATCGAACACATTTTAAAAACAGATACTTTGCTTAATTTGTGTCTTAGAGAATAAATACTCTATAAATACTGATCCATTGATATCCTTTAATCTCTGTCATTTTTGGATGACCGGTTGCAGAGGGAGAGGGGAAAATAAATTTATTTCTCTGAAAAAAATCTAAAAAAATTAGAAATAAGGGTGATTTTGAATTACACGGGTAACAAAAAAGAATGCACCTGCAACTTGAACACTTTTTTTTCTAGCAGTATTGTTATGCATAATTTGAGAGCAAATATTATTTGCAGAGCCTGCAGTATTGACAGTTTCCTTCAATGTGATGCTAGATAGATTTTTACTTTTCAAGGCCACTCCTGCATTTCTGTTTTCACAAGATCTATGTGATTGAGTTAAAAAGTTTTAATTTGATTGAAAGCAGGTGCAATAAAGTTTTTGCAAGATCTTGACTGCTTATATTTGATCTTATCCCATTCATTTATGCATTCATTCATGTGGGTGTATTATCTGCACCAACTTTTTATGACATCAAGATCTATTTCTTTTCATTGCTCTAGCAATTGCATCATTATCATTAAAGTCCAACTACTGCACAGGATAAAATCCTCTTTTAGTAATATTAATTATTATTTCATTAACAGCCATAATTTCAGTAAGGGTATTAAGTTAAGTTTACTTTACCTTGTATATCAAAGAAACATAGAATCATAGAAAGTGTCAGGGTTGGAACTGGTGTTAAAGATCACCTAGACCCAACTTCCCCTGCCATGTGCAGGAACACTTATCAGACCAGGTTCCTCAGAGCCCACTCCAACCTATGTTTGAGCTGCCAGGGATGGGGCATCCGTAACTTCTCTGGACACCCTGTTCCAGTGACTCACCACTCTCATAATAAAGAATTTCTCCCTAATATTTAATCTAAACCCACTCTCTTTCAGTTTGTACCCATTTCCCCTTGTCCTATCACTACAATTCCTGATGAGTAAGGTCTCCACACAACCTTCTCTTCTCCAGGCTGAACTGCCTTCTCTTCTCTGAGCTGTCTTCATAGGGGAGGAGCTGCAGTCCTTTTATGAACCTCATGGCCTCCTCTGGACTTGCTTCAGCAATTTTATGTCTTTCTTATATTGAAGACACTAGACTTGTATGGAGCACTGAAGGTGTGGTCTCACCAGAGCAGAGCAGTGGGGCAGAATCCCCCACCTCACACTGCTGGCCATGCTGCTTTGGATGCAGCCCAGGCTGCAGCCTTTGGCTTTTCTGGGCTGTGAGTGCACACTGCTGAGCCATGTTGAGTTTTTTATTAACCACCACCCCCATCATATTCTCCACAGGGCTGCTCTCAATCACTTCCCCTCCCAACCCATAGGTGTGTCTGGGATTGCCATGACCCAGACGTAGAACCTTTTGTTTCTCCTTGCAGAGTGTCATGAGGTTTGCATGAGCCCACCTCTCCAGCCTGTCCAGGTCCCTCTGGATGGCATCCCTTCCCTGCAGGGTGTTGGCTGCTCCACACAGGCTGCTGTCAGCAAACGTGCTGAGGGTGCACTCAGCCCCACTGTCCATGTCACCTACAAAAATGTTGAACACTTTCAGCCCTGGTACCAACCCCCGAGGGACACCACTCATCACTGCTCTTCCCGTGGACAGTGAGCCATTGACCACAACTCTGAGTGCAGCCTTCCAGACAGTTCTTTATCCACTGAGTCACTGACCTGGGGTGGCCTAGGAGGGGTCAAAATCCTGGAAGTGACCTATGCTGCAGGAAGTACTACAACTTCCTTCCTGGGAGAACTTACAAACAGCTAGTTTTGAGCATTGATATGTATGCCAACAAATTAAAAGTTGATCTGCCTTTGAGGAAAATAGACCTCTATATTAGCAGAGGAGCCTCAGGAGTTCTTCCTCTTGGCCTTCCTGCTTTTCAGAGAGAAGCAGGTCCCTGCTTTCTCTCTCTGGTAAGACTGGGCCTTTGCACTCCCACCCCCCCAGAGGGACGGGCGGGGAAGGGGGGTTTGGAACTGCAGAGGGCAGGGCCGGGTCCCTGCTCCGGGCCGGGCAAGGGCCGGGCTGGATCCATCAGACTCGGGCTAGGCCCTGCTCTGTCACCCCAGGCCAGGCTGGCCCTGCTGGGCCGAGCCAGCTGGGCAGAGCAAGGGCACCGAGACTGAGAGCTTCTGCCACCCGGCTCAGACTTTTCAAACAGCCCGGCAGAGAGCACGTGAGCATCGCAAGACCCGAGGGAGAGAGAGAGAGAGAGAGAGGGAGAGGGATAGAGAAATTAACCCTCTCCATGCCTAGATGAAACTTGCAGACACCCATCCTTCCCTGCACAGACAGAGGAGTGAGTGAGGACACCTACAGAAATGCAAAATAGAGACTCTAAAGTCTGTGAAGGAAGCAGAACTGATGCCTAGAGGGAGGAGCATGAGAAGTGCTTCAACAGTGAAGCTGAAAATTCTTTTGTGAAACCATGGTTGGGACTAAGCTGAAATATTCTCGGTAATATTTGAGAAAATAGTCCAAAGAGGGGCTGTGATGTTCTAACTGCAACCAGTGAGCCAAGGCACCTGAGTAGAGACGAGTAGATGCTGAAATAAGTGCAGCCTGATGAGGAGCTTGAGCAGAGACAGAGAAGATGCTATGAGCTGTCCCTTTGCCCCGGGGAATGCTGGAGAACTTGTGTTGCTAGACACAGAAGAAGGGGATGTTCTTTGCTGCTGTAATAGATCTGTTCATCCTTAATACGGTCATGGACTGTCATAACCCATCGTAGTAGCTGTGGGAAGGCTTCAAGTGTGGGAGGGATATTACACAAAACTCAGATTTTTCTCCCAGGCAGCTGGGGTTGTGAGGCTGAACCCATAAAAAACTTTATTTTCTTGTAGAGAAGTCCATGGTATAAGCAAGAGAAACTTCTCTCCCTAAATGAACTGAGAAAAGACTATTTCAGAGGTGATAAACTGACTGAAAGTCAAGTGTTGTCTTTTTCTGTATTGTTAGTGGAAAAGAAATGGAGAGGTGGGGGGAGGAGAGGTAGTCTGAGGGTTTTGTTCTGGTTTTTTCCTGTTTTTTCCCTTTTGTTTTAGGTTTATTAATAAATTTTCTTTATAGTCTTTAAAGTTTGAGCCTGCTTTGCCTACTCCTAATCCTTATCTCACAGCAAAATTGAGCAAATTTTGGTAAGTGTGCTGGTGTTGGCCAGAAACTTGAATAGGCAAACTGAAACCACTACAGTCACTCAGCACCAAACCCATGTCTCTCCCATTTAGAGACAAGGATGGCATGAGGGACACGTCAAACACTTTGCATAAATCCAGATAGAAAATATCTGCTATGCTGCCCCCATCCACCAGTGCTGCAACCCTGTCAAAGACTGTCACCAAATTTGTCAGGGATGAATTTCCCTTTGTAAAACCGTGTTGGCTGTTACCAATCCCCTCTTTGTCTTCCAGGTGCCTTAGCATAGTTTCCAGGAGAAGTTACTCCATCATCTTACCTGGCACACAGGTGAGACTGACTGGTCCATAGTTGTCCAGGTCTTTCACTTCCTCTTTTTTAAAGATGAAGGCTACATTTTCCTTTTTCTAGTTATCAGGCACTTCACCTGACTGCCATGTTTTTTCAAAAATTACAGATAGTGGCTTAGCAACTTCTTCTGCTGGCTAGCTCAGTATCTCCTGAGTCTTGTGCACACTCAGGTTCCTTAGATGATCCTGATCTTCTCCTGCAGTGGATGCAGGGTCTTCATTCTCCCAGTCCCTGCATTTGCCTTTCTCAACTTGGGCAGCATGGCTGGAGCAGTTGCCTTTGAGGACTGAGGCACAGAAGTAATTGAGAATTTCAGCCTTCTCTTTGTCCAGGATAGCCAAATCTCCCATTTCCTTGCAGTGAGGGCCCACACTATCCCTAGTCTTTCTTTTGCTTACAGTATATCTATAGAAGCTCTTCTGTTATCCTTGATATCCATGGACAGACTCAATTCTAAGTGGGCCTTGGCTTCCCTAACCTTGTAATTTCCTTTTGGTTTTGGCATCACAGTCAGGATTTATACTGATGATATTCACATCAGAACAATGAATCAATGAAGTAAGCTTATTTTAAAACAAACTTTTACATACATTTTCTAAAAGCTAAAATTTATTTTCAATATTTGTTTAAGGAGTATTGATGCTCCTTCACAAAATTTCTATATAAAATTAGCAATATGTCAAAGCCTTCAGGGAGCTAAGAAAGAGAGCATCAGGAAAGCAATAAAAGATGATGTCTTGTCTTTCGTGCATGTTTGGGAACTAAAAGTATAAAACTGAGTTGTTTTCACATGGAGTGGTTTTCACTAGTTTGAAAACACAGAATGCTTCAGTTTTCTATTAAAAAAAAAGACAGCAAACCTTAAACAACAAATATTTCTTAGAACATATAAGCTTCTTCCTTTCTGATGTCCAGTGACTATACAATTTGCCTAAGAAGTCAAGATTCAGCTCTCAGTCTGTGTGAGGAAAAGTGAATTCCCGTTTCATTTTAGCCATATACCGACTCAACACCACAGTGTAGAATGTTCTGCCCTGAGGCTTTTGAACTTATGTGTGCTTAAAGTCTTTTTGGTACATTTAATATCAGCTAGACAAGAGAAAGAAAATAAAATATTAACTTTTTACAATAATCATTACTGCATAAAAAGCTGGTCTTCAAGAAAAAATTTTCCTAAAATTTTAATAATTTAAATTATAAAGCTTAAATATTAATTGGACAGGAGACTGAAGTATAGGTCTCTCTTGTCCAGGTAAATGTCGGAAGATGTAGACTCAAAAAAACTATTTTTCTTTCTCTCAGTCAGGAAATATTTAAATCTATCTTTTAAGGTACAGTATCATCAACTGTGGCTAAAATCCTCAGTAGAATATTTTATTTTCCTTTGGTTCTCAGTTCCTAATTACTAGACTATACCATCTGAGTTCATATTGTGATTCCAATTCTGTGCACTTGTATGCAGATTCTGAGCAGGAAAAGAGTAAAATAAATGTGAAAATTAGGCATTCAGTATTCTCTTCGGTTACTGTGGAACTTTTTTCAGTTTTGAAGTTATGCAACATATAAAGCCAAAGCCAATGCTGAACTGGGCCTGTGGAATATAATAGTCTGATGTCAGCATTTAAACCTCTTATTTAATTTTTCAAAGATTTCAATATACCAAAACATCACTGATTTTAGAAGTCCAATGTGACATTTGTGGTTCAGTGTAGATAAAGGGACAAAAAAAAAAAAAGAACCCAGGGAAAGTAAAAAATAAAGATTATTTTAGTCAAATACTACCTCATATCTCTGCTTTCCATAATAGTCAGTTTTCTAATGTTAAAATTTTAATGGTCACCAATAAAGGACTATTTTTTCTTTCCATCTTCTCTTTTTTTTCCCAGTGGTATTCAACCCATTTGCCAGATATGCTACTCATACTATCTAGTTCCATAGGTAATTTAGAAGCCTTTTACTACATCTTTGTTCATTCTTTTTTCCTTTTCCTATGAACATATCACCCTCCACCACAATTTGTAAAGATTATAAAATACATTTGCTAACTTTTACTGCATATGTTCCATCACTGCTTTGATTCTGACTTTTTAGTTCTATCTGCTTTTTGCACTACCATACTGTAAATATATTTTCATGGGAAGCAGGGGGCTTTTTTTCTCTACTGTTGATTTCTGCTCTACCGGTGTTATCTCTTCAGGTGGTTACAGGTAAAGATAGCAGAAGGCAGTGACAATCTTCCAACTAGCCTGATGTGTAATCTTGCCCCTACTGATGGTTTTATCTCATCTACGTGGAGTCAAACCGTGTCACATAATTAGTTCATTGTGTATTTACTCCCCTGTGGCAGGATAAATAAACACTGTTCACTGCCAGCCTCTGTGCTTCAGAGTTCTTGGGATGGTTTTCTTGGAAAACTGGCAAACAAAAGGTTGTATTTTATTTGTTTACTTTAAAACAATAAACAGCTTGATTTTTGCTAGCTTGATTTCTGGTAAAATATTTTCATTATTATTTTTCTTATTGCACTGGTGAAACAACACTCAGTGTCAACTAGTTTTCTAGTGTTCATTGGCAGCCATTAAAAGGAAAATTCTGACATCGAGTAGGCTAGAGGCACACCAAATGCTGTGTCATTTCCAGATAAGGTTTTTCAGAGGCATTGGTGTGCTCCCCTGAGATGACATCTAAAGCCAGCCAACAAGGACCCTTGATTGTTAAAGTGAGAAGAGCAAACTGGCTTGATGAAAGATAAGATTATAGTGTCTCTCATGTGAGACCTAAAATAGAAGAATCAAATTAAATAAAGTATAATCCTGCACAGAGGATTTTGAAGTTGATTTAATGGCATGCTATCACTTTCACTACGTTTAATACTTTTATGAGCTTACTGAGTTGCACACACAGTGTCAATTCCATTCAAAGCAACCTTTATCAGAATGCACCAGTTAATTTTTGTCTTCAGGGTACAGTAATTATGCTGACATACTGCAAAAAAATTACTCACTACCCACATCTGAAAATGCCACTTTGCACAGATTTAAATTTCGTCCTTTCTCTGGTATGATCTCAAGATACCCATTAGATGATGGTAGCTAAATGAGGAATTGTAACTTTATTTTCACATCCCAAGTAATATAGCGTACAATTTTGTACTCTGCTGTCTACCACTACTGAGAAAATTGGAAGATAATCCTTTTTTACTGAATGTAGTTTTTGCTGCATTTGGACAGATGCTATAGCTGTACAATTCAAGACAAGACCTTTCCTTAATTTTTGCTGAAGAAAACAGGATTGCTACTAAAAGTGTTGCCTGTATATGCTGGTAAGAACTTAAACTCTTTTTCCAACTGCAGCAGCAAATGAGGGTAAAGGTTAGAAAATAAAAGTACTACTGTTAGATGAGAATATCCTAAAACTCTTTTCCATTTATATTTTTAATAAAATTGTTTATAGGTACAGGTGGTTTAAAGAATATATTTACTCCCCCCCCCCCCAAAAAAAGAGACTATAGGCACTATTTTTAATTGTTTAAAAATATTGCTTCAAAGGGCTGAATTGAGAAAAATTAGTTATGCACTTTACATGAAAAAAGGAATTAACTGTGTTTACAGTAATAAAAAACTGAAAAAGAAAATTAAGTTTTTGGAAATGTTAAACACTAGTTGTTTTACCTTGCTGTCATTGTTCTGTTATCTTTTCCTTTATGCTGGCTTGAAAAAATCATATTTATGCAAAATTTGACACAAGTCTGACACACCATTTCTGCCCCAATCAAACTGACAGATATTTTATTATCTTAGTGACATTGATAGTGAGAATTTACTCTTCTGTCTCAAAGATAATGTCTTGAACTTTTGATGCCAAAGGCCTATCAAGAAGAGAAGAACCTAAAATAAACTCATTTTCTCTTATAATCTCAATCATATTCAATCTTTAACTTACACAACCTAAACGAATCGGAAAGCAAAAAGTAAATAGATTTGTCAACAAATAAAGAGCCCTGATAAGAAAAAAACAGCTTTTCTGCCTTTGGATTTCTGTCTTTTCTGTCCAGTTGAACTGGTTCCCTTCATGCGAGGGTAGAAATTAACCTTAATTTTCTCTAGGAAAGAAGAAGTAGCATTTCAGTAATTCGAGTTGCTAGTTCTGTTCCTGCTGTTTTCCAACTGCATCACATGGTTCCCTGACTTAAAAGCAGACATGAGATGTGGTGCAAAGAGCCAAGGTTTACCCATTTCTGCAAATTTCCACATACCCCCATTTGGCTGTTAGTGTGTAACTTCAGTCTCAATCCTTAGCACAATGGGCTTCTTAGGCAGGTAAGGTCAGAGTGTAGTGCTGCCACAGTTGGGAAGGGCATATGGTTCCTTCTAATTCTTTCATCAAAGTTTATCTCTGCTAAGCACAGCAATACAACCTTCTTGCCCCATGGGTGCTGTTAACAGGCTTGTTAATTAGTCATCAATAGCTGTCAAATTGTTAAACAAGCAGCAAACACCTAATGGTAACAGTATTAAGCTATGGAATTGCTGATGAGCCTCTGGCTTCAGTAACTTGTTATTTGAAATTTAGAACATGTTCTTCTCCACTAAAGTCCTGTGTCAGAGTTTCTGTTCCCTGACTGTATAATCAGGTGATTAGTGGTGGAGAAGTCCTGACTGAAGCATTCTACAGTGAATATTCTGCTGTGCTAAAAGACAGAAAATGTTTGCATTTCAACACAAACCCAAGGTCATCAGTCACTCTGGTAACACAAATCACTCTATGGATGAAGTGAATGACTTGACTTTAAAATCTGCTGGGGAAAGGAGGGAAGGAATGTTTTGTCCAATTTTTTTTTCCTAAGCCACTTTAGAAATGCAGCAGGAAACCGCTTGTTACTTATTGATGGTGAAAGAGAAGAACGAGCCTGCCAAATGGCAGACTGATGACATAAACTTCTGGCAATCTTTGGCCTCTTTTGAAAATATGTTTCCAAGTAAAATACAAATCCTCACCTACCACTGCAGCAGCCATTATATGAATTCCAGTAGACGATAAAGCTGAACCTTTACAAGCTGGGAGCCTGAGCATTTCCTCAGACACCCTCATGTATTAGAAGATAACACATCACACTATACAAGTGCAGATTTATGATTAACTCTTGTGGTGAAATGCTCGGCAATGCCTGCAAGAATGATGGTGTGTCGTGCTAAGTTGTGCTACAGTTGAGTTTGAAACCAATTGATAGCACTTTCTTGCTGTTCAAACAGTGTAAAAAATCACAGTATTAAATAACCATCTAAGCTCTTACTCCTGGTGACATGATTTACTGCTGAGTTCTTCAGCTTTCCTGGTAAGGCCTAAGTCTTCCACAGAGGACACACAATCCAGTCATATGGTTTGCTATTTGAGTGAGTTGGCTTTGCTAAGCACAATAGAATTGCACACATCTGGGCCCTAATGTGGAAACCACTGAGGTCAGAGGGAATCCAATGATTGTAGCAGGCTTTTTGTCAATTGCATGATGAAATCTTGATTTGAAATGTATCTATCTGCATTGCTGATTTTTAAATTGGTGTTTTTGATGGAAGGGAAAATATTAATAGCTTGCCATGTTCTTATGGCTTAAGATTGTGCTAAAAATGTCTTCTCACACAGCGATTTTATAAAGATTTGATAAAAAAAAAAAGACCTGCAATTATTTTTGGTGAAGTATTGTACAGATGGCCAATTTCATAGACTCTAGCTGGACAAAAAAATTCCCTAAATGACCCAGAAAAGAATAGTAGTGTCTCTATACATATTTTCAGCACAATGTACTTCATGACATCTAGGTTTTCCTGTCTGTCAGTCTCTCAGATCCTCTTAAAAGCTGCAAAAAGAAATATCCTGTCTGCAGACTGCACACATTCAAAAAAAAAAGGAACTGGTGTCTTTATAGCACGTGAGCATCTACCTGAGGTACCTTCAGGGTCATGTTTTCTACATGTGCAGCGATGCCCAGCCACAATGCAGCAGCCCAAATGGGTTTACCCCTGCAATGTCAGTTGGTCTTCTTCCTCTGCTACAGCCATCCCCACAGGGCATTGGCCACCATCCAGGAATCGGTGTAGAGTACAGGCCACTTCTCTCACTCAGCAATCTTTAGGGCTAGTTGGATGGCTTTCATTTCTGCAAATTGGCTTGACTCACCTTTCCCTTCAGCAGCCTCAATGACTCATTATGGGACTCCACACTGTAGCTTTTCACCTCCAGTGGTTTCCTATCACACAACAGAATCCATCTATAAATACAACATAGCCGGTTCCATTTTCTGATAACTTGTTATATGATGGTGCTTCTTGGGCACATGTCACCTTCTCAGGCAATGCTCAAAATCTCTGGCTTCTGGGCAGTCCATAATCTCTTCTAGGATTCCTGAAAAACGGGGTTTTCCTTTTTGGGCTTATGGTGTAATTAACGCTACCCTCTTAAGCTGTGTAATGCTGGTAGTGTGATGTGTTGAGGGGATGTTTTCTGTTTGATTTGCTTTGGTCCTTTCGGGTTCTTAACATTACCTTTTCTTTCCTACTGCTATTTCCTCTCCTTCTTCTTCCTTTTCTTCTTCTTCTTCTTCTTCTTCTTCTTCTTCTTCTTCTTTCTCCTCTTCTTCCTCTCTGACTAATAGGTGGTGTAGGGCTGTAACTTGCCTTGTGCATTCTTTTGTTTTCACTACTGGAGCAATTACTGTAGCTGTGGTTTGACCCAGCTGTAGTGTCCTCAAACGCAGTTTGGGTTCCTGCCTCAACTACAGTTCTCTGAGAGTACTGAACAGTGGCTCAGCAGGCACAGGCCAGGCCCCAGAACAAGGCCAGAAGCTGCTGGTTTTCATGGGGGTAAACAAGGGAACCTTATATCAAAAGGGAAGATTTTAGGGTTGTTTACCTATTCAGGTGTAAAGTCCTAGGCAAAGGGAGGTGATAATCACCCTAGGACTCTGCCTAAATCCTTCCATGCAGCCTGCTATCCAGGAACTGGATATCTCAGGGCAGATTTCAATAGCTTCTCACCTAAAGGCTATTTTGTCAAGATGACAACAGATTCTATGAATTCCATAGCGTACCAAGAGTATTACCTAATATTATCACTAGGACTATATAAGGATGAGCAACAACCGTGGAAGTCTGCAATATCATCCACATCCACCTTGGGCAGGGAGAAAGAAGTGTATTCGCTCATCATTCTTGCTAACCGGTTCCCAAACTGAGCAAAATAAACTGATAAGGAGCATAGGTGACAAATGCCGTGTGCTGCACAGGAACTTGCAACTTGATAACTACTATCTACCATTTACTATAGCATAACATATATATATAACTGCCTTTATGTCACCCCACACTGGGTGCCAAAAAGGGCTGTAGTGTTTTAACCTTGGCTGGGTGCCTGGTGCTCACTAAGCCGCTCTATCACACTCCTTCCCAGTGGGACAGGGTAGAGAATAAGATGGAAAACAACTTGTAGTTAAGTCATTTTACTAAAGCAGAAGAAAAGACAAGCAAAAGGTTGCATATACATAAACGAAGGTAAAAGTTAGTTTCTATGTCTCATCACTAAGCAATGTTCAGACACTTCCTGGGAGACAGAGCGTCAGCACACATAGTCGTTGCTCCAAAAAGCAAACTTAGAATAATGAATGCCTCCCCGTTCCTCCTCTCTCCCTTAGCTTTTATATCTGAGCTAATGTAATATGATATGGGATATCTCTTGGGTCAGTTTGGGTCAGCTGGCCTGGCTGCGTTCCTTCCCAGGATATTGTTCACGCTCAGCACCTAGATGGGGTAGAAGAATGTTAGAGGGACAGCACTGCTCAGCAGTAGCCAAAACACTGGTGTGCTGTCAACACCCTTACAGCTATAAATGTAAAGCACAACACTGGGCTGATAAGGAAAAATTAATGTTCTCTCAGTCAGACCCAATACAAGCAATTATTCAAGAACATTGAGACAAATTAGAAAGACACAGAATGATTTTTTACCAAGTGATTTCTGGAATGCTACGCATGAGCAAATCGGAGAACACAAGAATAAAAACAAGTGCATGTATATGTTTACAACAGTGTACACCTGAAATGATTACAGAGAAAGTTATATCTTTACTTCAGGTTTTGCATAGATCTAATTAGAATCAGCTACCTTTCACTTGTGTTGTAGAGCATCCCCGTCTTAAGCTGTGTCAATGATTTTGATACATTGTCACAAAATCTAATCACACAGAAATGCCATGTTCATTGCAATGTGAGTGAATAGTGTCAACATTGATAAATATATTATCTTCACATTAGCATATTTAGAGGTGGAAGCTTTAAATGAAAAGAGGAAGAGGAAAGAGTCCTAAAGGGTGATATCTTGGAACAGGAGAAGTAGTGCACAAAGGAAAATGGAGACATAGAGTTGTTTCCCACACACACTGTTGAAAACCTGGGGAGAAACTTAGGAGTTTGTAGTCTAATAGAGGAGGAAGATGTGGAATTCTAAACTGGGTTTAATAGGGTTTTTTTTCCTTCCATTAGTGTTACCTGTTAAAAATTCCATCATATTACTGTCAAAATGAAGTCTTCTAGAATGTTCATGATGGCACTCTAATGCTCTTCTGTGATAATATATTACATGCAAATATTTCTCTATCTTCTTCATTCCTAAAAATGTCATTCCCAAGCACAAATTCATGACAGATCATACCCTTCCCTGCTTCACCTTGCAAGCACTTCCCTGTCAAATAATTAGTCCCATTAGAGAACTATCACCGGTCATCTTGTTGCTTCTGTCTTTTCTTTTCTTTTTTCTTTTCTTTTCTTTTCTTTTCTTTTCTTTTCTTTTCTTTTCTTTTCTTTTCTTTTCTTTTCTTTTCTTTTCTTTTCTTTTCTTTTCTTTTTTTCTTTTCTTTTTCTTTTTTTTTCTTCTTTCTTTCTTTTCTTTTCTTTTCTTTCTTTCCTTTCCTTTCTTTTCTTTTTCTTTTTTCTTTTCTTTTTCTTTTCTCTGGCTTTTCCTTTTTCCGCGCTTTCCGCGCTTTCTTTCAAGGCCTTTTTCTCGCTTTTCTTTTCTCTCGCTTTTTCTTTTTCACGCTTTTTCCGCGCTTTTTCTCTTTCAAGGCTTCTTTCCGCGCTTTTCCACGCTTTTCTTTTCATTTCTTTCCGCGCCTTTCCGCGCCTTTCCACGCCTTTCCTTTCCGCGCCTTTCCGCGCCTTTCCGCGCCTTTCCTTTCCGCGCCTTTCCGCGCCTTTCCGCGCCTTTCCTTTCCGCGCCTTTCCTTTCCGCGCCTTTCTGCGCCTTTCCGCGCCTTTCCTTTCCGCGTCTTTCCGCACCTTTCCGCACCTTTCCGCGCCTTTCCTTTCCACGCCTTTCCTTTCCGCGCCTTTCTGCGCCTTTCCACGCCTTTCTGCGCCTTTCCACGCCTTTCCTTTCTGCGCCTTTCCTTTCCTTTCCTTCTCTATATTTATCTATTATAACCTAATATTAGGTAATTCATGCATTTTTGAGAGGAAGAAATGCCTTTACTATGTGTAGTTTTTCATATATATACTATTAGGAATCCATAGTACTAGTCCTGTTAGAAAAAGGATATCTTTTCATTAGGTAGCATTCCTTAACTCAGTAGAAAAACCTGTTTTATTCCTGTGCCAGGTTTATACTTCTAGAAGGGTTCACCATAAACCATAAACTCAATCAAAATCCTTGGTTGAGTAAGGTGACAATAAGGACCTGGCTGAACTTTCTTCATCCAGGAAAGCAAGGAATGTGATATCAGACCTGGCTTAATAGTGTGTTATCAAAAATATTAATGACTTCAATAGGCAAATATTTTATTCACTTAAAGAAGCACTATGTTTGTAGCCAGTTTTAAGAGATTTTTTGCTCAGAAGAATTAGAATGTAACTCTGTAGAGGAGATAAAACCAAAGCCAACAGAACAATCATGGGCTTTTCAGCTCCATGTAGAGAGGTAAGTATGTCATTCCATTCTACACCGGAATGAATTTCATCCATTATCTTTGTTTCTTCACAAGAATAAAGATTCTCTATACAAAATGCAATAATTTAAAGAACTTGTTTATAAAAGGCACCTAACTGACATGATCCACAGATGTGCTCTAATAGAGTCTGTTAATATTAATGAAGTTATACTGACATATGCAAACTTTGAGTTCAACTACAAATGTGATATCAACATTTTACACATGAACGTACACAAGAAAAGATAGCTTTTGGAAGGACAGATTTCATAGATGTCCCAGTCTTGATCATATTTTCCTTAAGCTCCTTCCAAGCAGAGTGAATCTTGCTTGAGTAAGCATGACATTAAAAAGTAACCATTGTCATTTCTGAGAGCCTAGAGAAAGAAAGGATACCACATTAAAGCATCACTACACACTCAGTTAAAACACAGTCCAAATTAAAATGGATTTTGAAGCATCAGCAAATGTCTACCAAAAACTTGTGCCAACCCACGTCCTCTTTGTCTGCAATAATTACTGCAGAGACAGAAAACACATTTGACCGTGAATGGTGTCTTGTGGGACTTCATTCCAAAGCTGCTCTTCAAGAATTTAGATAAAATATGTCTCTCAGCTACTACTAGTTTTCAAGAATGCCCATAACTGTGGTACAGAGTATCATAATACCTCTTTGCTACTATCTTTGATTATACATTGGCATTCTGCAAAACAGGAATTGAAAAATGGGCACCAGAAGAACCAACTTTTTAAAGAACCAGCATTCCTAATCTCTGTTACTTTGAAGTTAAACTAATTTGTGTTGTTCTCATTTGAGATGTTTTTATTATTACTGTTCCTATAGTCTTGTAATAATTCATTTTGCCTATTCATGTTGATTTGATTTTTTTTCAAAATCTGAAAGGAATACATTTTTAGTATATACTATAATAAAATCATCATTTCATGTGACAAACAATTTATTAATTTGAAGGAAGGAAAGTACTGTTCAAAAACCAAATAGCTCCTTTAGAACAACTTTGCTAAAAGACAATATAAAACAGGCTTTCCTGAGACTCAAAAAACCGAAGGGATACTGCATGTGTGCTGACATGGATGGTCATGGGAATAATATCTCAAATTCATGGCAGTTGACAGGAAAACAGAAAATTGTCCATTTATGCTACAGACCCCAACCACATTTCCTCTTCTGGTCTCCCCAGTACAGGTCTAAAGTAAGTCGTTTTTGTTTACAACAGGTCTTAAACAGTATTACTCAAAGGTCTTTGTATTTTGGAACTGGATATGATGGAGCAGAAATGCAATAATGGACCAGTCCTAACCCGAAGTGCTAGTTTTGTGTGCTATGGACCCTGCTATTGTTTTCCTCTCTGTGACTTTACATAGGGAAAGAACTCATGTATCTCATCTTTGCAATAAAAACCACAACATGGGGTGTAGGACACTCAGAATCTCAAGTTACAAAAGACAGAAAAACTAACAATTTCTGTTCTCATCCAGAACATTCTCTAAACACTGGAATATCATGGAGAAAGACTCCTGATACTGTTTTGTAGATGAATGTAACTGATGTTATGTTTTCAGTACTAACCACTGTCGCTGGGATTCAAGGTCTATTAAGCTTCTGCAAAGAAATCACTATCAAAGACTATTAGTGTACTTAACTCTCTCAAAATGCAAGTGTTTTTGCATAACCCCCAACTAACTCAGCCAAAAAGTTTAGCTTGTGATGTTCCTAAGGACCATTCTTTATGATCACAAATAGTTATAATAAATATTTAGTCACAGATAAGAACAAGTCCAAGTTTTACTTAGATACTTCAGGTCACAATTGGTAATTGTCTTTACTGATTCTATAGAAGGTTTTTGTGTTAAAAAATATAACTTGTTCTTCCTGACTGATCACTGCTTTTGAACTTCAATTAATCTTCTATGTATAAGAATCACTAATTACAGACATTTTTCAAGGGTTTTACCTCTTTTCTAGGAAGAAAAGTTGGCTTTTGCCTTTATACAGGAGAGTATCTCTCTTGGTGAAGCCAAAATTACAATGGAACTAGCTTTATTACCTGCAAGGAAAAATAGTGCTTGAGGCATGAAGGAAATAAGCTTCTAAAAGGAAGAGTATAAATAGACTCAGAGTTTTCAGGCTTTCTTTTGAAAATAATGTTTTTTTCTTTGAAAAGAAGCCTGTCAATATGAAAAGCAAACACGACCAGTGATTTCTACCATACACAGATGAAATTATAGGACTGTTACAGCACAGCATTTTAAGCTGCTAAACCTGATGGTGAAAGCAATTCTGAAAATTATGGTAGATCTTGCTAGGCAGGGTAAATACATGAACTGGTTGCTTCAGGAAAAAAAAATCGTATTTCTGGTTTTAAAAGTGTATATACCGCTTCTGAAGCCATTCAGTCAAATTGAAGAAATGTAGCAAAATTATTCTCACAATTCCAAGTACACTAAGCTGCCATTCAAAAGGAAAAGGAATAATATCAGCCTTTTATGAACAGAAGAGAATGTAGACTTCAAATGGAAATCAGGGTTTTGGCTATTTTCTCTTCAGTAAGAGAATAAAAAAAATTACTTTTCCTTGGGCTTGGAAGAAGCTTACTACCAGTTGAAAAAATTCAGTTGCGTGCATCTTGTCCTAACAGAAATTGAGGGTACTTAAATGAGTTTTAGTGCATTTTAGGAGGTTGCAATCTACAGAAAAACACTGAATAATTAATCAAACATCAAATATCTCAGATATAAAGAAGGTATATATTTTTGGGTTTTAATCAAACTGAAACTTACTGTGTTAAAGTTGGACTATACATTTTGAGTTCTAATGAAGACCATTGTGATATAATCCAACAGTGTCTTCTGTTAGAGGCATCAAATATTAAAAAAATTTAAATTACTTTAAAAGAGAAAATTAGTTACTTGTCTTCTACATAAATGTCTCATCTCTCATAGGGATATTTGGAAAAAGTATTATTCTTCCAGATTTGTGAGGATGTTCTTTTAACAAATACAGCAGTCGTGAACATTTTTGATATGCCTGTATATTCTGAAGATTAGATAAACAAACTAAAAATAAATTTTCTTTTCCCAAGAATAAATGAAATATTTTTCTTTCATACTTTTTAATTCCATACCTATACCTAATTTGCAAACCATTATGCAAATATTGTGGGATAAACTAGAGCACATGTACAGATATTAAGAAGAAATCATCCAAGAAACATCCTTTGACACCTGGGTCAGCAAAACAATGGAGAAGAATTAATATGGAATAATGCTGCTTGTTATCATCTGATTGAAAATCTTCAACTCCTGAAACATAATTTTTAGGTCACCCCAAATTTTCTTTGTATCTGTTAAAGATTTGCATCTAAATTTACAATATATAGGCTGAAGGGTCACTATAGTGGCTGACATTGTGACTACTTTTTTCAATCTATTATTCTTACTAATTTTACATGTTATGAAAATTAAAATAATTATTTAAATTTTAAACATTGAGTTAAACTTTTCTTTTTATTTTTCTTTCTATCATTGTGTTATTCCTTGGAACTATTTATTTATTTAATTTTAATCTCAGCTTTCAAAATTTTCAATCCAACCAAATAAATTCAGGGATGGAGATTGTGCCTAAAAATTGTAAATTCAATGAGTAAGTGCATGTACTGGTGAAAATAAACTTTCACCAATAAAATGTCTCCAATAAATCTTAGCAGACAAATTAAAGCTATGCATTTGAACTTAATCTAATGGTTTGGACAAAATATTGAATCTTTATATAGTAATTTTAAATTTCTGGAGTTGAAAGCATAGAATAATTAAGGTTGGAAAATATCTTTAAGATGATCAAGTCCAAACATCAGCCTAGACCTCCACCATGTTCACTACCAAACCATGTCTTCAAATGCCATATCCACAAGTTTTTGGAACACTTCCAGGGTCAAAAGGGTTGCTGAACTTTTGGATATATAAAGATGGGTTTATATGATTCCATCACGCAGAACGACATGGACATTTTATTTCCTACATTTTTCGTTACAGATTATTGCAAGTTACTAATAAAAACTGAGTAAGCTTATGATTAATAAAGAGAATACATCTAAGTTACTACAAAATTACTATCAGGAAAGGAAATATATATGTATCAATAGTAGCAGCAAGCATATATTCCATTATTAAAGGTTACTACAAAAACAACTGACAGGAAAGTATAAAATATACTTAATTACTTATATGTGTACCTATATATTTATTGTTTAAAGTAGTAACTGTACTACGCTCACCAAACTGCTCTCAGAAGCTGGGCCAATCAATGATGAACAAATTCTCACTTTGAAGAGGATCATGCCACAGAATCTGGAGTCACCCAGGGATCCCCCACAGGATTTCAGTCTGTCCAGAAGACCTCTTTAAAGAGAGGCTGTATTTTGTGAAGAAAAAAAGTAATTTTTATATGGCAGGGACTAGAATGCTACAACCTTGGGCAGCCTCTGGATGTTGTTGATTCCATATCCCTTCATGACAAGGTTATCTGCCAAGGGGTTGAAGGGAAAGCACTGCATTTATTTGAGCTGTTTTTATTTTAGCAAAACTTCTGGTACATCTTTCAGAGTATCTTTCTGGATCAAATGTCCAATACAGAGCTAAGTATGTATACAATAAAATGAGTGAGCAATCATCTGAAGAGTCAAGTTCCAAAAGCCATAATAAATAAGGTAATAAATGTCTGGAGGCCAGTCATCAGAGGTTTTCCCCAGGGTTCAATTTCAGTTCCAGTTCTCGGCAATATTTTCATCACTGACTAGACATTGCAGTTGAGGGCACACTGAATTTGCCAATGACACTAAATTATGAGAACCTGTTGATTCTCTTGAATGTAGAAAAGGCCTCATAGAAAGACCTCAGTTGGCCCAGTTCTGGAAAACACCAAAAATACATTCCTGTTGATTCTCTTGAATGTAGAAAAGGCCTCATAGAAAGACCTCAGTTGGCACAGTTCTGGAAAACACCAAAAATACCTTTGAACACAGTTTACTTGATAATTTATTTAAAATATATGCCCTATTACTACTTTAAAATATTACTGAAAATCCTGTAGTGTACCATATGCAAATAAAATATCTTTGTAATCTGATCAAATCTACCCAACAAGAACAAAAAAAATTATAGGTACACTGCATGTATGTATGGTCATTCCATCAGTGACCACATATTACCTCTTTGGAACTTATTTCATGACTCCAAGTGTCATATAAGAGCAGATGAGCCAGAACTTGGTAATTTTACTAGAAATTGACTGTTCTATGTATGAGGAAAACAGTCAAAATACAAACTTCAATCCTAAATATGTTCAGGGATGCTAGCATGATAAAGGCATTCGTGAAAAATGGACTAGAACTATATTTTTTTGCACCCCGAACTCTTGAATTCCTTTTCTTTGATTGTTGGATTCAAATCCTACAACTTTTAAAAACAGCATGGCATCTGGATAATGATGATGATGTATCTTTTATCAAGGCAAAAATCAGGAGTTAAAATCCCATTATTTTAATGAAAGAAGGTTGTGAATGAACGAAAAATAAGAGCAGAACAGAATTAAAGGTATCTTCACCCTACAATAACAGAAGTCTTTGTTCTCATGGATGTACCATTTTCTGTAGATGGATGTTAACTTAGCTTTTTTGCCAGCTTTATGTCAAGTTATTGGATGCTATGTGACAGTTGAAGGTGTCTTCTTAAATGAAAGGACATTTCCTTTCTCCTTGAAAAGACTATATTAAGGTCATAGGCATGTCAGGACAGAATATAGTGTCTGGGACAGAAGAACTAACACTTGACATATTTTAGAATTTAAAAGGAAGTCTCCGGTGCTTAATTTTAAATAAAATGAAAAAAACATTTTGCTTTGTAAAGCAGGAAAATGAATGAGAAATCTGAAATATTCATTTACATAACTAATGACACTCATATCTATCCAGTAGGATGCTGACTATAATTCAAGGGTGTGAGAACAAATTGTTTCATGAAGTTAATGCTTTCATTTTGTCTTCTTAAGGACCCTGATGTTGGGACTAGGTTTTTCAAGACTTAGAAAAGGATTAGAATTCATCAATACTGTAAGAGCATAGGAAAGATTGATTCAGTGATTAATCTCATGTTAAACACATGGGAACAAAACAGCTGAGTATATTTGTCCCCATAATCCCTTTTCCCAAATGTAATTACAAATGGAATTGATCAAATTGTGTGTTTCTTCTGAGTCAGTAGTAGACATATTAGAATTGCTAGGCTGTATAATAACTTAGTACAGATCAGCAGTCTTCAGTGTTCAAGAAAATTAGCTACTACCACTGTATTTTAAGAGAAATTTTAGATTTCAAAAATTTTCATGGAATATTTTCCAAAGAAAATGTCAATTCTCTTAGAAGAATGACTTTCATAATTTCTAGCATATCTTTTGTATACTGAATATCTTCTTCTCTTTTTATTCTATGTATTATATACTTACTGAGTTAGAACATTGTCTTCCATGGCTTTTGAGAGAAGTAGAGCTGAGCATATTTGTATTCTTCAGGGCTTCTCATTGTTTGTGACCTTATTGGCATATTTAGTTTTTTGAGATCTGTTCTATGACCCCAGGACCCTCATGGGCTCTATGGGCAGAATCAGTTGTTCACCCCAAGAATTCTTCATGTAGCAGAAAGAAAAAATTCACTATCTACCTACACTGTGCTACAAATGTTGAAAAATTGTTGTTGTCCTAATTCCTACCTATTTCAGACCCTGTGTTTCCCCCCAGCATTGCAAACAAGAAATACCTCACTAAAGCTGTGAGGTATAAAAGCTTGTGTGTGGGGTATATTTTTTCTCTAGGCAAAGAGATTGCCATATTAAACTCTATTTTCAAATGTGTTTAGCAATATGCTAACTGCTATCCATTACAACTTCATTTTCACAGACAGCTACAAGGTGAAATAAAATTTAGGGTGCTTAGGTCTATGCAAAATGATAAGTTTATTTGTTCATCTGACACACTTAACAGCTTTATGATTTCCTTCTGTGTTCACCGTTTACATCTGGTACAGTTCCAAACTGTCTTTCAGTAGAAATGCAACTTGTGCAGTTACAAATTTCTGGTGATTAAAAGATTACAACAAAAAGGCAATAGTAAGAAAACATGAAATCTAATTAATCTTATAGAAATTATAGTCTTCCATGTATGTTTCTGATCAAGCTAATATCTTTTTCCTTAAATGAACAAAAAGCATAAAAAACCCCAGGTAAAAAAACTACAGTTACAGAGATCAATTTTTTCTTTGTACTTTTTTCTTTTTAATAGATATGGAATATTTCTTATGATTATTCTAGGATTTAAACGATAAGAAAAGAACAACTATAGTTTTGTTCTTAGACACATTTGCTACCCCAGAAATTTCAGATTTTATGAAAAAAATTGCTTACCATATAGATATACACAAATATGTACATATATACACAAATAGATAAATATAGCACACTTTCACTGATGTCTTGAAGGAGAAAGAAATGTTTCCAGTATCTGTAGAAAACACAGCCTTTGATTTACTTTGGATAAAGGGAAAACTGTCTGGTTCTGGTTTGGTTTTTTTTCTGTAACAGCAATTATATTGAGAGCAAAGGTGTCTGTGTTATTGTTATTAATATCAGGAAGAGCTCAAAAGATATGACACTTGGGCTGGAGCCATACAGTCTATTCAAGCTTTCCCTGGACATCCAGATGATTTGACTCTGGGGTTTCTTCATCAGAGCTGTTTCATCCCCTAGGAAAAATTATGATTAAACCTATATCTCTAGACCTATTCAAGACCATACAGACTTGCCACTGCTGAATTTCCTTTGGAGGGAAGAAAAGCATACACCTACCACCCTCATTAGTTGTTGGGGACAATACAAGATGATACACAGCCGTTAAAATATACAAACATACTTGTCCCTTTGGGGAATAAATCTGTGCTAGATGGAAGATGGCCCCCATAAAGGTAGGATGTGATCATATAATTAACATGCACATCTGAAACCTCAAATGTTCTGGAAGCATTAAATTTGGAAGTTATAAACTTCTGAATGCTTTACTTCCACGTCAAACTTCTGTCAGCATAGTTTTCTTCTGCGATGGACAACAAGGGTCAGAATGTGGACAGGTGAAGGGAAGAAATACTATCCAAAGTGTCATTACTGTAATTCCAAATAGCATGGTAAAGCTTGTGACAGGTTTGTGCGCTGTGGTTTTGGGGTCGAATTGGATTTTTAACTTGCTGCTGTGAAGACTCCTCAGTCTGGAAGCAAACCAGTGTACACCATGTGCCTATTTTTGCCTTGTTTGCGGTAGGATAATAGTGACATTTGAAGTAACTCGTTTAAATTCAGTATCTACCTCTTTCATTTCCTTTCAGTGTGTCCCTTTATGTGAAAAGAGAACTTTAATTGATACTTTTTTCTTTTATTTCTACTCACCCAGCCTTGTAACAAAAGCATTGATCGGTAATGTAAAATCAAGAAATAATTATCACTTCAATTCTGAGTCCCTGATAAATCTGCCATCAAGATTTGAAACACATCAAAGTGAAAATATTCAGATGAAAGCACTTTTCAGCATCTAAAACAAATTGCTTCATCTATGTGTTAAGATTTTGTCATCTTTAATTCTCACGGTCAGTTGTTTTTCTCCAGCTCACAATTACACTGTGTTTTGACAAAATGATTAGCAGATTTTCAGTTTCAGTGACAATTATTTCAGCTAGAATTTCATTGTAGATGAAGTAGGGCAGAGTTTCTCCTTCGTACTCTTTTGTCTGAGTGTGAGCATGCTCTCTTTTATGTGTGTGCATTGCAAAGCACAAAGGTACACTCTTATGGAGAGGATTTTTTCTTTAGCAAAATACAGCTTACAGTAGCTGAGTGAATCAGAGATGAAGAGGGGAAAAGGCATGAAACAGCACTCACACTGGAATGTAGCTCCAGTCATCTGATGTCTTTATTAAGTCCATCTGATTAAGCTGTTTATTCTGCAACACTTTTGGCTGCAATTTTTGAAAAGCTACTGATCAGATCTCAAACTTGTAAGTTCACTTAACAAAGGATGGAAACCGCAGTCTAATTTATACCATACTTGCTCCCCTACCTCAAAAAAACCCCTTGATGTCTAAAGAATGAATTAAAAGTGTTCAAGAGACAGGTTAGTCCCAAACCAATACTACTTTTTTGGGTGGAACAAGCTTCCATTTGTAAGAGGGCATTGAAATCCCGTGAGGTGGAATGGAGAGTCTGATGTTGTTGGGTATCTTATTTTCTAAAAAAAATTTTTTAGTCTATATTAAATCTGCATCCTGTCATCAGAGATCTTTCTTCCTGCTGTCATCTAGTGTATTTTGTAAGATCACTTACTTCAAAATAATTGTTGAATATTTTCTTCAAATGCAGGCATGTATTTTTCATTATGAAAAGTGCAAGGTATTATTTTCACACTAGAGGCATATAAACCTGTGTGCATCATAGCAGTCTTCTGAAAATCCTTTTACCTCCACAGATATCACCACTATTTGCATTTTGCATGTGTATAAACATTAGTGTTGAACTAATGAACCTTTATCTGGTATTACTGATCAAATTATGCTTCTCTATAGGAAGATCAGACACATTAGTCTTCCTAAATAGTGGAGTGCAGAAAAACCTCCTTTAGGAAAAAGAGTTGACAGTGAAGTTGCAAAAATCAATATTTCTGACTTTGGGGAATATTTGGATCTCTGGGTCAGTTTAGTCATGACTTGTAAAAAGGGAGAGAACTGTAAAGTGGCTGCTGCTGCAATGACATCTGATGACTGGAAGATTTTCTGCAATGGTATGGGATGAAATATTGTCTCCACATTAATTTATTCAGTGTCTGACACCTGAGCTGACTGATGTAAACCTGGAACATGCATAGATGACTGTTGAGTGGAGGACTCCCAGCACAAAACATTTTTTCTAGGAGACAGTGTTCCAAGCTATGGTGTAGACAGAGCTTCAAGACAATAGAGAACGAGTCCTGGGGAGAGATCCTGAGCCCCTGCATCACCCAACTTAGGGAGCTGGAAGCTCATGTTGCCCTCTCTCACAGCCACCAGAATGAGAAAGAATATGAGTGAGCAACTCACATATGTGCTAGTCTTTTTCAGCTCTGCAGGCAGCTTGTTAGACACTACAGCGATACAAATTTTGATCTCTTTTTGAGATCACTCTTTTGAGCCAGTGACAAAGCATCATGGACTACCTATTCAGAGCCAAAACACTGTGTATGTTTAACTAGTAAAAAGAGTGCTAATGCATAGAATCTACACAAGAATCTTTACAGTTTAAATGGCAGAATTTATTCAGCATGCTAACCCTTATCAAGCAAAAGATAGACGTTTAACCTGTATGTATACTGTACTCTGTTAAGTTCCTGGTCAAGCATCTGAACACAGCTCTGAGCAACCTGATCTATTTGGAGCTGTCCCTCCTCACAGCAGGGTTTGCTGGATTAGATGAACATTAAAAGTCCATTCCAACTCAAACTATTCTATGACTCTATCCTTCTGTCATCATTCTAAAATTCTCTCACGGAAGTTTTGTTTGAGTTGTAAAGGTTCTTGCTGCTATTTCTATACCGAGTTTCAAGTCAGGCTAGACAGCTTGTTTTCTGGATTAAGTAAGGTTTGAATTTGTTCCATCTTCTATGATCTCTGCTTGGGCTACAGATCAGCTGCTAAACCACTGTGAAAATTAATTTTGAATTAAAAAAACTGGAGCATATTATCTCTTTTCTTGTTAGACCTTGTTTTTAAAGGTCAGTTTAGGAACTCCAGTTTTATAGCTTTAATTTTTCTTCAATTAATTGAGATGCTAAAATCTTTTATTTGAGGGAATAGCTCTGTTGTCTGAAGGATTTTGCAAGTGTCACACATACATCAAGTGTATGGGATCCCTTCCAGCATTCATAGTAATCTTTTAGTCATCCACCTACAACAAATCAAACAGGCTGGATTTTGATTACTACCTAATGAAGTTATATCCCTTTTCCATTAAAACAAAAGTAATCTTGACAACTGTTGATTTTTAATTCACAAGACTTTATGATGGTATTGTCTCAGATCACTTACATGATTCCATGTAAAGATAGCTAATTTGCTTTATAAGGCAGAACAAAATGCTCTATATTCTATGAAATAGTGATTTAATTAGAGTTGAAAAGGATAAGAAATCCCTTTTTAACATATTGTTTCAGCTTGCACATCAGTATACCTTTTTCCCTCTCTACATGCCCACATATGAATATATGCAGGTATATATCCACAAACATTAGTGCAATATATTCCATGGCAGAATTCTCACACAATAGTGGTCTAGATATTATTTGACAATCTTTATTATTTGACAGTTTATGGAATAGTTTTAACAAGGAATGTATGAGACCTTTTATCATACAAGCAATCCCAGTGTGCCATGACCTAATACAAGAAAAGGGAAGTGCAGAGAAATGTATTTATGCAGAAATTGTTGCACAAACACTGTCTTTGCCACTCAACTTGTTTGCTCAAACTGCACTGCCTGTAAATCAGAATCACGAATCAGGCACCAGTATTGGCTACACAAGTTCTTTTACTCTCTTAAGAAGGAAGGATGTCTTATCTTAGGGTCCCTTTTTTGCTGTTAATAAGTTTTTTCCATAAGTATTCATGCCCACTTGCCTAATTCTGGGGTGGTAGGGGAAAAAGAAAAAGAAAATGTAAGATTTTGTTGATATTCAGTGACAATTAGATCACTGAACAACATCCTCAGAAGATTGTGCTTTTGCTTACAAATCAAGAAAACTTCTCATTGACCTTCAAATTAAGTACAATCCAGAGTCTTTTTTATTATTGTGTTTCTGGAACATTTTAAGGTTTTTTTTCTACAGGAGAAAAAAATCTTTGTAGAGAGAAACAGCTTCAAGTGCCTTGATTCCTTTACTATCTATAATACAACTTGCTTTGACATGCACTGATCACAAGCAAAAAGACTGGCATAAATCCATCATTTTCCATTGGAATGGACACAAAACATTGAAGGATATCTGTAGATCAGGAAGACAGCATTCGGTGAGATTACTCATGATTATTATTCAAGATGGCAAAAAACATCTACCTGATATTTTTTTTAAAGATGATTTAGGCACTTAAAATTATTTATTTATTTATTTATTGAGGAGGAAACTAGTCAAATAATTTAAAGAAACTTTTGGCAGGTTTATTGGTATTTCCCTCATCATGAAGGCAACTGAAACTCGTACGGAAACAAAATTAAATTTGTATGTTATCCAAAAAGAATTTGAAAACTTAGTTTAACGAGACTTTTGCTGAGAGCCTAGTGACAGATGATTATTAGTGTTTTACATTTCATTGTAAATTCAAAATAGTTTACTCCAGTGGTCTGTAGACTACATATGAAAAAGAACTGGATAAAAATCCAGCGTGATTTTCCTGCATATGGTGACTTTGAGGCATGGACAACTTGGAATAAAACTGGTTTTTCCTGCCTGATTTCTGCTATGTGTTAAGTTTGATCAAGCAACAAACAAGTGAAGCACACTTATTAACCACTAATCATTGTGTTTCCTAAAAATATACAACGAATTACAGAACTGTGAGGGGCATATTTCTTTGTATATCCCTGTTTTCAATATTTATAATATTTTTAAAACATTATTCCTTTGAACATACCAAAGAATCCTTGGAACCTGAGTATAAGCTACACGTTTCTCTGGAAGACAAATGTGGATGGTAAGGAAGTGTGGATAAGTCTATGAAATCCATACAGCATAACCAAAAATAACTTCTTCTGGAGGAAATTTCAAATGGAAAGAAATTTAGCTATAATGATACATTTTTTTCTGACATCTGCTTTATACCATCTCTGTAAAATTTTTCCTGTATTTAATCTAAAACAAGTGGCAGAACTATTTAATTTTGAACAAATGAAGAAAATTTGTTCCGATCTGATTTTCAGTTTGACAAATTTTAGGTATATGAAAAGCTAACATGATCTTAAGTTCCATCTTAAGACAACAAAAGTCTAGCAAAATTGGATGGAAACCTGAATATTAAGATAAAGTGAGGTTTATTTTGACTAATGAGGGATTTTAGCTGAGTTCTTGATTATTTCTTCATTTGAAAGTTTCTTTTCATAACAAGGTCAAGGTTTCATTCCATATAAATTTTAAAAGGTTTTTTTTAAATACTTGGTTGATGTTATAAATAAAGCTACATTGATCTTTGACCCCAGATCTTTGCTTAAGCTGGGTCATTCTACCTAAAGTGAACACATATGTTAATATTCAGTGGGGGGTATTCTTGTGACACCAAAGAAACCTGCATGACACTCATCCAACTACAGACTTTATTCATTTTTTTTCTCTAGCCCTTTTTTCTCTTTCTTTTTTTGTTACGTTTATTCACAGTTGACCCAGTATTTTTGATGCTGTACGAGAGTTGGTATCCTAGGCATCCCAGGGATTTGAATGACTAGTATAATGCCTGCATGAGAGATGAGAAGCAGAAGTATATTGTTGAACCTTTAAAGAAAGGTTGACATTTCCCTGGCCTTGAGCAGCTCTCTTCGGTATTGAAGCTTTTGCAGCTTTCAACCCTTTGATTTATGAGCAAAAGTGTAACACATCTTGGCCATTATGGAATCATAAAAGTCCTTTATATCTTCCCATTCCATTTCTACTTAAAGAAAAAGGAAAAAAAAAGTTAACTCCTTTCCTATTCTCTCACCATTTTTTGGATATTTTTCTATTTTTGGAATAGAAGATTATTTATTAAATATTTTATTTTTTTAAATGGTATGAAGACTTTTAGATGTTAATTCTCATTTCAAAAAGTCCTACAAGGATTCTTGGACAACGTCTCAAATTCTCAAATCAGAAATTAAAACACAAATGTAAGTGTCTAAGTAGCTAAAATCATAGCAATTTTGATGAGAGGGCAGTGAAGAAAAACTTTGAAAATAACAAAACACTGTTTTGTAGAATTCACATCTCATGGGGTTTTAAACCACCTAAGATAAAAAAACACAATTAGAATTAAGCTTACTTAAACTTATTAGTTTAGTGTAACTGTTTCTGCTTCATGTAATCTACAGGACTCCTTTTAATGTAATCATCCACTCTCACTAATATTGATAACAATTTTGCTGTGCTGTGGCATTAACAAAATATTTTCAGATTTTTTAAAGGAGTAAGCATTGGTTATAGTTGTTATTGGTTGTAATTTATTTCTACCTCACGCAGTTTACCTCAGTTGTAATCTCCCTGCAATCCACAGCAAAATTTCTATCAACTGCACTGAAGGCAAAATAAGACTACTTCTAGCAGTGCATCTCTATGGTTAGTATGGACATTTTCCAAAAATTTCATATTCTTGTTAATTATATTACCTGCATTTGTGTCTCTGTTCACAGTGAAAAACAAGCTGGACTTCTCCCAGAAATTTAGTTCATAATTGAGTTTATGTTAATACTGACCTTCAGTGGGATTTACTGATTTCGGTTCAGCCTTACCCTACCATTGAAACTATGCTCACCACTAGCCAGCTTCTACAGGTCAGTGCAAACCCTGATGAGACGCAGGTTTCACTTATTGTTATTGTTATTGTTATTGTTTTATTGTTGTTTTATTTTGTGAATAAAAATTGACAAAAACAACCCTTCTAGCTGAAGCTCACCTTACTTGCCTTTGTAGATTTTACAGATGCTCCTTCCTAATCACTTCTTCCTTTACTCTTGCAAAGTTTCTCAAGAAAAAAGATTTGAAAAACAACTTTCTGGCATAATGTGTCACTTCTAATATTCTAGTAAATATTCTAGCTAGATAGTAAAAATTCAGATGAAGACCAACAAGAGCAAGTGAACTGAGACATGTCTCAGAACTACATTACTGATTTTTGAAAGACTCAAGAAGAGACTTCTGACTCAACAGTGCACCACTAAACAACAAGAAAAATTTATATATTCAGAATTTCCTCTCTTGACACAGAAAGAATAAAATTTTAAATGCCAGAAGAATAATGAAATCATAGAAAAGTCATATGAGTCATAAGCTCAGTTTTTAGGCACCATCCAGGGTCATAAGTTTTAACAGTTTACACGCACACTTGGAAACTCTGGAGGGAATTCAGTTGCACATGTGTGAACATCTAGTGCCATTTGAGGCATCCAATGGAAACAAATTTTTCTTTCAGATGTTTCTCTAAAAAGATGTGGAACTGTCAGATCTCACAGAGAACACGCTGATATACAGCATTCATTTACTGTATTTTAAATTACACTTCTATTTATGAAAATAAAAAAGCCCTACATGGGGTTTAAATGCATTAGACCAAATTAGAAGTCCAAACAGGAAACAGTTACTCAAATTTAGTTCCCTCAAATTTATTTTTTATTTTTTGTTTCTTCACCAAACTAAAAAAAAAAAAAAAAAAAACAAAAAACCAAACAAACAAAAAACCCTACACCATGCCCATCTGTCAGCACTTAAAAATTTATTAGAATAACTTGTAATAATGATTAGCTGGTGAATAAAATCTAAGGTAAATGATACAGCACTTGTCTTCATATTTTCTTTAATAGTCTGCCTATTCATACCAACAAGCCATCCATACTATAAGGTAAACTCTTTCTGGAAATCCAGCAAAACAATTAATGAGTTTAAGTAGTGTGGGACTTGAGCAAAGTTCAAAGAAGTCAAAGGAAAGACTTTAGTGAGATAAATTTGTCTACACCGTATGAAAAAAAATACTGCTTGATTTCTCCTAGTCTACAGAGTCTCTTAATATCATAAGGTTGACCTTGGTACAAAAAAGATGGCAATCATAGCCATTTAAAAATTAAAAATGAAGGTTATGACACAAAATAATAGCATATAACTCATTTATTTTTAGCTGAAATGATATGATAAAATTCTTAAGACCCTACCCAAAGCCAGAAATCTTCATTTGTATTTATACGGATTAATTTCTCAAGGCAATATAAATTTCTTTGAATATAATATTTGAATTTTTTAATTTTCTTTTCCTTTCAGTTCTCCATTCTATCTAATTTTTAAGCTCTTTTTCAGACAGATTTACTGCTTTTTATTGACAGACTAAACTTTTTGCTGTTCCCAAGTGAGTTAACATGCTCTTTCTCTTTTTCATTTTGCTTCTGACTCCTTTGGGCAAAAACAGTGCCTCTCTACCACACTAGAATGTCAAGAGATTTTATTAATACATTAAATAATTTGGACTGGGATTTCTATATATAAAATGTTGTAATCATAACAGTTTGTTTCATACACTGCTATAACAAAATGAGACTTTGTAAAATACCAAAACCATGATAGGTTATCTTTAGGGGAAAGATAATGGCAGTTTTATTCAAAAGTTTGTTAGCCTTATTACCAACATGAAAGGAAGTGAGAAAGTGTGTTTACAGAACTACATAACGTTAAATGAACATCAAGAAAAATAGTACCTGATTAAAAGTCTCAGGAAAAAAAGGGATGAGTGCCCATATGACCACAATGATTACATAATTATGCAGATATTTTACAAGATTAATTAATTTTGAAGTTCTGATTATAAGGGGTTAGTGATTCCCTCAGCTATACAATATGTAAATAAGGTCATGAGCAGAAGACTTGATGATTGAATAGGAGTTACTGTAAAAGGAGGTTAAAGTACTGTAAAAGCAATATTTTTGGCCCTTATTGGATGCTATGACTTCTACTTTAGGTAAGACACTTGTATTTAAGGAACTAGATCATGAACACACAAAGAGGGGCCACAACATCAACCATATGACCTTTCTAGCCTGTTGTCTTCTCTAATTATGATATCTTGGAAAAACAGCATAAAAGTGCAAAACTATAGTATAATTTCTCCAGAATGTTGCCCCTCAAGTTCTAGATACAGCCTCTCATTTTGTGCAACAGCCTTTGAATTTTTTTCAGCATGAATTTGTCTCATTGAACTTTCCATAATCATATTAATTTTTAGCAACTGAACTGTTAATTGGCAAGGAAATATACCTTTTCAAAATAATAGTAATGTAAATAACCTTGTCCTCTTGTTCACTCTGAACCTGCTGTTGTCTACTTATTACTGATGTCCATGTTTTATCATATTAACAAGCTATGAACATTCTTAATTTCCTATGCTATACACAAGTTTGCTATACCCCTACTTCTCAGTTTCTGTCTTTTCTAATATGAAAAATACTAATCTCATCACTAGCTTCTTTAGTCAGAGAAGGCTCCAGGGTGACCTTGTTGTTGCCTTTCTGCTACCCAAAGAGGGCTACAAGAGAGCTGAAGTGGAACTTTCTACAAAGGCATGTAGTGATAAGACAAGTGAAAATGACTTCAAATTGAAAGAGAGTAGATTTAGATTAGATGTTAAGAAGAAATTACTTAATGTAAGGGTGGTGAAGCACTGGAACAGGTTGTCCAGAGAAGCGGTGGATGCCCCATTCCTGGAAGAGTTCAAGGCTGTGTTAGGTGGGGCTTTCAGCACCTTGGTCTAGTGGAAGGTGCCTCTGCCCATGGCTGGGAGGGGTAGGAACTGGGTGGTCTATTTAAGGACCCTTCCAACACAAACCATTCCTTGATTATTCGAGGACAGGATTATTGAATCAGACCTGTTCTACATAAAGCAATGTTGACTGGTGCCAAGTGCCTCTGTACAGGAATTCATGCAGAAAGAAAGATGGAGGGGCAAAAAGAGATTGCAGGATGACGGGACTAACAGAGATTCTCTAGATCTCTTGGCTCTTCAGGTGAATGCATAGCATGGATTTAAACAAGAGAAAATTGTGTTTGAACAATGCACTTGTAGCTTGTATATTGTAGCCTAACTACATTAATTTTATGTTTCACTACTTTTCCTCAGTTGATGATTTTAACAGACTTTGGTCTTGCTCTTGTACCAGTTTCTGTTGTATAAAGTTGTCCTTGTGTAAACTGTCTTTGGCTGAAAATGACAACAAGAAGATAACAAATGGAGTCTGTCAGAAAGTACAATCTGAGAGTTTGGAAAAACTGAGAAAATTACTGAGGTTTAATGTTATTTTAGGCATGAAACTCTCCTAATTTAAAGCATGTTAAGTATGACTCTGTACATTATTTATAATTTTTAGTAAAATATTAGAATTTTCATGACCTAAAGGAACAATGAACAGAAATGAAAACTAGTTCAAAGATTTAGGTAATAAAATTCTTTCACTAGAGCAATAGTTTTACATATAAATTGTCATTTCCTTCGTGTATAGGCAGCAATGAGATGGAAAAGAGACAATAGAAACCCATAAATTTGAAGAAAATAATCCTTAAGCTAGTTTACCATAAAATGATTAACATCTTAACAGGATTCAGAGGTTTCACAATTAATTACTTCATCACCAGATTACAGAATACTTAATGGGAAATGTAGTTGTAAAGAATAAAACAGAATAAAATAAATATGTTTGAATGAATGTAATCTACATCTGAAACAATATCCTGTAAAGGCAAACCCAGTCATTTAGCTGATTCTGATATGTAATTCTTCAAACACGGTGTTTGATCAAGAAAGCAAAATTTTGACTGATTTGTTGTTATTATTATTACATACAATATTTTTTTGATTGAAGATTGGTTTTGTAGATAAGATTTGCAGATAAGCATATACAAATAAAAGTCTCTTGTACCAAACAGATAATCATAAAGAAGGGGCTGAGCTTGAGTATGTTATTCTTTCAGACACTAGAGTTAGTATTACATTATCCATGATCTGTTTCTGCACCAATTCTTAGGCCACTCCCACTGCTGTAACTACTTTCTTACTCTTCCACGTAAAAAAAGTACACCCCTCCTTCAATCTTCCTCTTGTCTGCTTCTAGTGCTCTTTTTAAGCATACTTGATACCATTATTTTAATGTATTCTAACCACCATCTCCTTCCCATGGCTTTTGTGAGCTATATTTGTCTTATTGTCAGCAGAAATGATAAAGAATTCCTGTTATTCATTTGAGATGTTGTCTTAAAACTGTTTACAGTCTGAGATCATGTCCCTCAAGTTTTTTTTTCTTGTTGGCTACATGTAATTCCCTTCATATCCATTGATATTTCATATTTCCAGAAATTATTTCCTTTTTCTTTTTTCTCTTTAAATTAAAGAAAAACGCAAAACAAACTTCTGTTTGCAGTCTCAATGCTCCCTCTCCATGTGGCAAAGTATATTAACATGATTCTTCCCTAGGCATACTCCTAATTAAATGGTTATGAACATTAACATGTTTAACTAGTATACCAAACAGTTTCTGTGTTAAACTGCATTTTATCCTACTTGGGTGAATTTATTCCCCAACTACGGCAGACATGCTAGACACCAACTCCTGGAAGACTATATTTTTTAAATCAATATAAAAAGGATTTTAATATTGATTATAAAATAATTGATCATAAAATCAATATAAAATGCATTTTGCATTTTGAAGGACCTACACATATTCTAAATAAATAAATAAGCACTTTTATATCTATAACAAGAAAACTAATGTCTTTGGACACATCTACAACTAAATCAGATCTGCTCTCAATGTCTGAACCTCATAAATTATGAGGCTGTTTGGTTCTTCTTCTTTTGGCAAGGTTAAGAAATGACAGGCTTATGTGATTTGGAGCAGACGAGATTTTTTGCCCTTCACACTGAAAAGACCCAAACAAACACCAAAAAACCAAAAAAAACCTAGGGTTTTTTTTCCCCAAACAAAATAGAAGGTAGGTAAACCCATTATTCACACAAACCTGCATACAAGAATTCTTAATGGTTCATAAAGCCTTAACTATGGGCTATTTTTTTTTCCCTCAAAAATACCAGTTTTAAAGTAACAGCAAAACCTTAATAGTGCAGAGAACAATAGCATCAGCTGCTACAGGAGAAGAAATGCTTGTGTGGTATATTTTTACCTTCAGTGTTAAGCAATAAGAATGGAATGATATGAGAGAAAACTTATGACAGAAGCTTTCTGCATTGTGTTCTCTTTCACACTGGAATCACTGGCATACAGCTTTTGCCTGTTCACAAAACTTTAAGGACTACACATTTCCTGTCTAATCCACAATATTTTTCTGCTCAGTTCCACAGGAAAGACTGAGATTTTCAGCAGGAAGGAAAAGTACATTTTTAAATACTTCCAGCATGAAAAGATACTAAAGTTTGGGCATTTTTTTCCAAAGGCAATTCATCAAGTTTATTTTCCTTTTCCCTCTTTATGATTCAAAACTGCTTCTTGAAGCTTAAAACCGCCTAACAATAAAGATCTGGATTCCAGAAAGAGCACCAGAAAGAAAGCAGAAGTAGTGAGATTTCATAAAACCTGTGTTTGAGATACTACTGCCAGTAAGTTGGCAGAAACATCTTTGACTGTCAGAAAAATCATTTTCTTGACAGGAAAGGATAGCCACGGTGAGTGTCATGCAGAAAAATCAGAGTTAATGGTCCACTAGGAAAATTTTGTTTCTAAGTAGAATTAATACTGGCAGCTCAAGTGCAGACAGGGACTTGCATGCAAGATATCTTAAAAAACCCGAAAACCAAACCAAACCCAGCCTTTCAGTTGTGTATGGGAAATAAAAATTATCAGAATTCACATGTTTTCTTGCACAAACAGCCAAGTGGATGAAATCCAAATAAACTGGATAACGTGTGGAAATGTCAAGGATATAAACAGATAATAGAAACGACTTGAAGCTGCATTGCCCAAGAGGCAAGTACAGAGATAGCCAGTTTTGCATTCAGAAGGTTTAATTCTAGGCCAAATTCCAATATAAAATGCAATTATCAGAGTTTCTTTAGCAGCTACAGGTTCATTGTCTTGTGTATGACGTATCCCTATCATTGCTAAATCAGAAAAAGCAGGATGACTAGACACAAAGACTAAAACTAGAACTGAATAAAGATTAACTGGAAATTTAATGGGGCTTTTGTAGATTTTTATTGTTAAAGTAAAGTGATATGTATTGCCCACTACCTACCATCAGAACTAAGCCTAAATATCCAAAAATCCTTGACAGTAGCATTTTTAAAAGGAGAAATTTCTCTTTGGTTGGGATTTGGACTGAAACCACAGAGTTTCACTTAAATTTTATTCCTGAACAGAAAACTTGACTTCAAATACTAGCTGATGCAAAAGTCCTGTTGGTCTTTCTAGTGGAAAAGGCCTAAAAGAGTTAAAGAACATAATCTACTCATGTTAGATTGAAGGCAAGGAGAGCAATTAGAAACCTTGCTTCATGGAAGGAAAATTTTACTCTGAATCTTTCTGTGCCACTAAGTCCAAACACAAGTTTTGTGTTGGCACTTTATACTAAGCTGATTTTCATCTAAACAAGCATGTGCAGAGAAGCAGAATAAAGGCAGTAAAGAGCTGCTCAGTGGCATGAACATCTTTCCAAGCAAGTTCAGGCTCCTGCAACCCTACAGGTCCTCCAAACCTTTTTTTTTTAACAATGAAATCTCAAGTGAGTTTAAAGTGGTGAATTTTTTAAGAGCTATGAATATATTTAAATTGTGGTAAGCATTTTAAAAGCTATGAATTAATTTAAATTGTATGTGCATCTTTTATCTGGGCCAGCATCTTTCATTTCCAGTATTCACTGTGGCTTATATTTTCTGGACTTAAAAATTAGTTCTGTTCTGAAGTTTGCATAGTACATTATGTACTTGATGGATCAAGTTCACAGTGAAGTCAATGAGTTTGACTCAAGGGAAAGTGCTAAGCGTATTTCCAGCAGGAACTATGATGAAGATTGTTGTGATGACATAGTTCCAATTCTCTAAAAGCTATTATAAAGATAACCTGTATTTCAGACAACTTGAACTTTGAGAATACCAATTCTTAAAAAATAAGTCCTCAGTAAATCAGTATCATAAGTGATTAACACAAAAGCAGAAGCCTACAGAGGTTTCAGTAGGAAACTGGAGAAGAAAAAGCAAGGTTTGAAGCAAAAAGCAAGAAGCAAAACTATTGAAGAAGACAAAGGAAGCTCTGTTCCTACCACACAGGGTAGAATGTGAGTTCCTGGTTGAACTTGGACATTGGTTATCTTGTACTTATTTAATCTTTACAGGTTCTGAATGACAAGTGACTTCTTATCCATAAACACAAGTTGTAAATGCAAAACTGAAGCTCATAAATGGAGGCTGTTTTTTGGATTTTTTTACTACAGAAGAAAAGTTAATTACAAAATTAGGTATTTGCATAATTGAATTCACAAAATGTCATAGGCAGAGTCAAACCTGCAGACAAAATTTATTAGAGAAGTCCTCCCATTGAGTCACAAGAGACAGAAATGATCCCCTTGCTTCCTAAACCCCTTTTCAGAGAGAAGCCTGGGTGCATCTGGATCCAATCAGTCCCAGACTTCATCAACAGTTTATGTCTAAAAGATTATACTGGTTTAGTTGAATAAGTTGTATAATTTTATCTGAAGGATCAAAGATGAAAAAGCCAGATATAGATACACATATAGATATATTAATATATATGATTTAGTATGATAATTCTTAGACTAAAATATTTTAATATGAATTATGTACTACACAGTATAGGAGCTATAACAACTATTACAGCGTAGTGTACTATAAAGCAAAATTGAACCAATTATATTAACTCAATTGTATTAAAACTAGTAGAAGTAGTTATTAAGTAGAGATTGATGTTACTCACCCATACCAACGTTCATGGACAAAGGTCTTTCGCTCAGCCTCAAGGAGTAACCTTAAGGGGTGTCCCCACTCAAGGAGGTACTCTCCACACATGCACTCCAAGAAGGAGTATGTTAGAAGACCCTGGTTTTAAAGTTTGGGACTGGTCTTTATAAAATGATTGATGGTCAGTCATAAGTTTCCTGGCCAGCTGTGTCACCTCAGCATCTTTAGATAAGTTATCTGTAGTATCACTTGGTTATTTCTTTTTCTAGATAGTTTACCAGTTCTTATCTTCATCTCACTATCAGGATGTTTAACTTTGGGATTGATGAGTCAGATAGGTTTTACCATTATTCAATACCAAAAGCAGCATGATGGCCCCTTCTTCATTTACCATGGATAGCTTTGCAAACAGGGTATTGTTAGTATTGTTTTAGCTCATTCCTGAGCATGTGGCATAGCATCCTGCCACAGGAAATATTGTGAGGAACCAAAAACTTCATTGTCGTATGCAATGTATTGACCAGGTGATGAGGGACATGTTAAGAAGCTGTTAAATCCCCTAAATCCCAGAAGAATAAATTTTTTAATCTCTGTCACTCTCTGTCACAGCATTCTGTTGCTATTACCTTGTGTCCTGGGTTAGGCCAGAGGGGTCAAAATCTAGGAAATGATCTGTGCTGCAGGAAGGAATACAACTTCCTTCCTGCGAGAGAGAGAGCCAATAATCAGGTAGTTTTAAGGATTGATAGGTAGGTAAACCAATTAAAAAGTTGATCCGCCTTCGA
>JAVTVJ010004143.1:50556-80791 GCA_034509425.1 Eopsaltria australis
GCTGTGGGAAGGCTACTGGTGTGGGAGAGATCCACCATTAAGCTGGACTTTGCTCCAGGCGGCGGCTAATGGTGAGGCAGAAGACCCATAAAAACTGTATTTTTCTTACAGAAAATCCATAGTGTAAGCAAAAGAAACTTCTCTCCCTAAATGAACTAGAACAAGAGCTGTTTCTGAGGTAGTAAACTGACTAGAGGTCAAAGTGTTGTCTTTTGTATGTTGTCAGAGAGAATGAAATGGAGAGGTGGGGGAAGGAAGGGTGGTCTGAAGAGTTTGTTCTGGTTTTTCTTAGGTTTTTTTTTCTTTTTCCCTTTGTCTTAGGTATATTAATAAAACTTCTTTGTACTTTATAAAGTTTGAGCCTGCTTTGCTTACTCCTAATCCTCATCTCACAACAAGCAATCAAGTAAAGTTAGGTAAGTGTGCTAGCATTTAGCCACAAACCTGAATAGGCGAACAGAAACCACTACACCTTGGATGGATACAACTGAATTATTTCTCTTATTTCTTCTATTTCTGAATCTCTGATATCCTCTTTAAAGCTCCTCAAAATGTGGGGACAGGAAGAGCTAGCTAGTATTGCTACCATGTCTTGAGTTCTGCTTCAGAAAGTGTATGGATGAAATGAAGTAGTATTAATATGAAAGGAGTATTGGGAATGATGTATTTCTGTGTTATCCTAAAATGCAAATTGCCACATCACTTTTTTATATATGGCTTACTTCACTGTCCTTCCTTTCAAATACCTGTTTTTCTCTAAGTGAGTTTGGACTGCAATATGGGAGCTGGTTGTGCTTTATTTTGTTTTGTGTTCTTTGTTTGCATTTATTTCATTACTGACATTTCCTCTATTTTTCTCTTAATAGCTTAATCTATTTAAGAGCTCAAGAAATTTTATAAAGATGAAGGTTGGACAGCTTTTTGTCTTTTTAATCCTAAACCTGAGATATTTGCACCTGAACAGCCAGTCTTGAAATGCTGAGGTGCTGGGGGATGTAATACTGAAGACACAACATAGTGTAGTTAGGCTGAAGCATCATGACAGACAGTGAATCAAGGCAAATATGTAAGTTTGTAACAAGGATAGAATTTTCTGTTACAGTACTGTAAAGCCCAAAATGCAGTATAGAAGAATAATCATGTTTCTTGCCTTTCAAAAAATTCAAAAGGAAGAAAGAAACTTGACAGTACTTCTTCTGCCCAATGTAAGAATAGCTGATCCAGAAGACAGCATGCAATTTAATGCTGCTAGTTTGGACTACCATCCACACACAATCCTAGGAAAAAAGAGAAAAATCTTGCACAGTCTCTGTGGTATTGCAAAACTCAAATTTGCCAGCATCCATATGGTCTTGTTGTATGAGATTAGTAGAATCTTCATTTTGAAAACCTTAAGAAAACCATTGATTTTCCTGGGAGCTATATATATCTTCTACTCCCTGCTCACACTCTCACAAGGCCTTTTTTTTCACTTTTAATTTTACTTGAAGAGTTGGAGTCCCTTTTCCCGTTTCATTTTCTGTCTCAAACTCTGCTAGAGACGTAGGCGCTTAAAAAGACTTCCATTAAGAATCGTCACTTGATTTCTCACCTCTTGCCTTTTAGGGAATTAAAAAAAAAAATTACTTTTTTTTCCATTCCTTCTATGCTGCCTTCTTAACCACAATGCTTTTCTTGAGCTGCTCATTCAGTTGGGTTTACTACACCTGTCTTGGTTTGGGAGTGGTGGGAGGAAATCAGACCCCCGGACAACACCCTTCCTCTAATTTTTTTCCCTTTGTTGGAATGCATTATTCCTAATACTTTAAATAACTTGACTGGAAGAAATGCCAGATCTTTCTCATATTCAAGTCTCTAAGCTCTTCAATACAATTGACTTTACTAATGAATCCTTTAGTTCATCAAAGTTTGTGCTATTTTAAAATCCAGAATCATATTTCCTTCCTTTCTTCCCCTATAGTAAAATTTGACCTCACAGCTGAGTCTGCCCTGTTCTCTTTTCTCTGTTTCTTATGCTTTCGACCAACTTTTTGCTTTATGTCCTTGAGTTTCTTAAAGTTTTATTTTCTTCATGAATGACAGTAGTGTAAAGTGAGAATAGAGGTCAGTTGTCCTTTGAAAAGTTTTCAAGGAGAGCACAGGGGAGTTCTATTTTAAGGGTTCTTTTTCAGGTATCTATAAAGACAGAAATCCTTTGACTAAAGATACACAGAAAGTCAAAATCTGACAAAAAGTCAGATTTTTTTCTGTTGTAATGTGCTAGGGATTTTTAATTTTTCTTTTCTGTTCACATATATTTTCAAAGCTTAGTTTGTGTGCCAGTCCCTTTGATAGGAGACATGGTACTAAGTGCTCACCTGCGGGAGAAGCTCTAGAGTGAAGATGCTCTATCATGTACCCTAATCCTGCAAACATGCGCTATTCCATTGTTAATGTAGAGATTTAATTGTGGTTTTCACAGAGAAATATTTCAGGTCTTAAACATAGTAATTGTTGGGTTTGTATCTCTAAATGAGCAATTTGTCTTGCTAAAAGAAAAATTAATTGTTGTCTGCTATCTTAACCAAATACTTTTATTCATTACCTTCTGATGATTTCCAAGGGTCTAATTCTGAGCTCTTTTGGTAAGCCAGTCTTCTCAGAAGCAAGTTTGTTTCTTCTCTGGCTAATTGTCTCTGTTTACCATAATTAGATGAGTAATTGGATGTACTTTCTTGAGTATTGCCATTTGCCAGACATTATTGTAACCTGGAAAACTTAGTTTAAAAAAAAAAGAAACTAAAGAAATCTAAACCAAACAAACCTCTGTTAATTCACCTGAACAAAGAAGGAGCCTACCAAGAACCAGACTAAAATTTGAGGATGCTCTTGTCCTGGTGAGTTCCAAAGGCATAGGAATGTTGTAGCTGAAAATGTAATTTTGTTTCTGAATGTCTATATAGTAAATAGTATAGCTCCTGAAGGAACTGTTGTTTTCTTAGTTGTAGCCTTTGTATTTAGACTAAAGCTTAATGGGGCTGAATTTACCACTCTTAGGATGAAAGCTCCTTTTTATTTCTTGAATATATTATCACATAAATAATTTAAAACTATCTTCTAGATTGTTTCTTGTTTGAATCTAAGCGTTCAGTAGAAGTCTAGTTATGCTTTAAGTCACTGGCAGCCCTCTTTCAAAATGGTCCAAAACTGCCACCTTCTGGCTATTTTCATTGCTTCCTTCATGAGCCAAAAGCAGAGCTGCATGTATTTGGCTAGGTTATAGCTTGGAACTCAGATTTTTTTCAGTGCAAATAGCATAGAGAACAAAACACATAAGAATAAAGCATGCTTACTGCTTTTACTGTAGGAGAGAGAAAAATAAAATTAGTATCAGTCTCACTTGACCATACAGGAGTTGGACTCCTCTTCGCCTTCAGCTGGATACAGCCTATTATCACAGGCTCTGAATCAATTTTTATTTTACTGCACATACTATTTCTTGCATTACACATATAGCTAGAACCCATATTTTTTTTTGTCTGCTTTTGGTGTTTCTTCCATCATTTTAAACAATCTATTTTTCCTTAGTTATGCTGGGTTCTGTTCTTTTAGGGCCTTTTCTTCAAGTATTAAATGACAGAATATACTGTACTTTCCCCACAGTGATACCAGAGCAGGTGAGTGAAGAAAAGAAGGTAGAGTACATTCTTTCAAAGATGTTCAGAATTGTCAGAATTTTTCAAATGGGTAACCACATGGATTTTGAAATTTTTTTGCCCTCTTATCAGGACAGATGAAGTAGGACTCTTAGCAGTAGTAGAATTTTACGACTTATTGTTGGGATGACAACATGAAAAAAAATTAATCATTGTCTGATTAATTAATTGTCAATTTGATCATTGTCTGGAGGGCAAGAAACAATGCCATATCAATCTGATTAATGAAGGTACCCCACAGTAAAACAAATGTTCACTCCCCACCCACAAATACATACTGAAGGTGTTTGGGCAAGTCAGAGTTATTTCTGTCCAAAGACTTTCCCAGAGTAATATATCCAACTCACTTAAGGGGTTTTTCTCTGTATTTGGAAAGACTATAGTTGTATTTCAATATCTCCACATCTGCTTGCAGTTAATAAATTACTAATATTGGAGCTTCCTAAGAAACATAGTACTTAAAAAATAAGTGCAAGCTACATGATAATAACTAGTTTTCACAGCATGCAATATTATGCTGAATCACACAGAGGTTCCTCCTCAAGATGAAAGAACAAATAAAGAGCCATATAGTGCATTACTCTTAGAACTCATGTCCAGTATATTAGACAAATTCCAGTGGAAAAAAAAGATAATTTCTTATATTTTTCAGAAACTGACAAGTTTTTCAGAAAGCTTCAAAATTTTCTTTAGGGCTTGCATCTTGTACACAAGAAAGTAAGAAATTTACTCAAGTATTCTTCTGTCTTCTCCATTTAGCTTCTTTCATAGCAGCATAGTTCCTCTGAGAAAAAAGGCAAAATAAAAAGAAAACAACCAAAATAATAAGTAAATAAATAAATAAACCCCACAAAAAATCCCCCCAAGTCTTAAATTTTCTACTGAAATAACAGAACACAATAGCACATTTCTATCTCCTTTAAAAAATTGTGTGTTAGAGCATAAATATTTACAGAAAAAAAAAATCAATTTTATTTTCCTTATTTATGGATTTGTTTTGGTTTTGGTTTTGTGGTAGGGATCAATCTGAAATTCAAAGTATTATATTTAATTCAGCAAAAGATGAAGAAATTATTCTGTGATGACAAACCACAAAGATCCACAATCTGTTCCTGCTGTTTGAACAGCAAGGAATGAATAACCTACTGCTGACCACTGGTCATTTGTAAATACATATAGAAACAATCAATAGAAAACTAAAAAAATTGCTTGCAAATTTGTTTTCTTTAACAATATCCCCAGTACAAAAAACACACTTTAGGGAAACTACTTTTAATAAATTGAGCATTTTGACTGTGAAAATGCAAGTCAGATTTCACAAACTGAATATATATTCTTTCAGTTACTGAAGGTTCATAAATACTATATCAAGTAAAATCTGTTGCACAGCTTCTATAAAAATGTGAAACAGTACAACAGCAAGTACACAAAAGTATACAATTCTTCCATCATTGTTCTTTCAGATGATTGAGGCTTATCTGTTTCCAGTTTCATTTTTGTCTCAAATGACCTACATTTAAATTTATGGATAAAGTTTAGGTTTATATGGTTTCTCAGTGTTTCTGTACAACAACAAACCATTTTCAGATAAGGCATATTTAATTTCCTGCATGATATATTAGTAGGTCAGGTGTTTTCTTCATCTTTAAAATATTATAATGTTACCAAAAAGAAAAAAAAAAAGAAAAGGAAAGTAGAGCAGTCCATCATCATTAGATCAAGTAAATAATAACTTATATACAGTTAATATCAGACTTAAATCAAGCACAACAGATTATATGAAAAATTTAGTTAAATTGATTTCTCTAGCAGGAGCTTGGTAAGATTAGACACTACATCAAAATGAACTGGTTTAGATTAGGACCAGAACAATCACACTGCAGCAAAGATCAGAGCTGGCTCAGTTCACAGTTTGACATCAGTTCTGCAGCTAACTCATGACTGAAGCAAATAAAGTAGCAGAGTAGTTAAAAAACTGAGGGGTACACAGTTATCCCATGATTGGATTATTTGAAGTTCTTGCTCAGTGAATCTAACATTCTACAGTTTTCTGATTTGTAGGGTTGGGTGTAATGCAAAGTCATAAGGTAAGAGCTTGAGGAGGACACACAGCAGAGCTGGTCAGACAACTTTAGCTTAACATTCCATGGAGATGCATTGCCTAGCAAGGTCAGAATTTAAAGAATATAATTTGAATTCACCAAAACTATCACCTATTTTTTCAAAACCCAAGTCTTCATCAGGACTGAAAAGTAATATTTAAACTTCTATGGGCCTGATTTTTTCAGCATCCAATTAAAAATTTTTTTGTATTTCATAAAACTACATGAAGACAAAACTGGATAAAATGAGGATAAAAATGTTTTAAGTAAGAAGAAAACAACAAATAAATAAAAGCAAACAAAAAACTCCCTTCCATCTCATGGAAACTCTCAATTTTCCATAGGAAGCTTGAATATTTATTGGGTTTTATGCTTTTCAGAAATTGTATAATTTTTAAAAAGCCAGTGATTTTGGTATTGCCCATCCCAGAGTTTAGCAAAATACATACAGAAATATTTCTCAAAACCCTATTCTTAGAATTTTAAGTAATCTTTTAAGATTTTCTTAAATGTATCTGCAAAGCACTGTTATTGTAATTTAACCCTTCTTTTAGAAAGGAAAAACATTTATTCAAATTAAGTGCTAATCACCGTTAGAGAAGTTGCATTCCACACCTTCTGCTGAAAATTGTTCTTCCAGCTAAACCAGCTTCAGCCTCAGTCCCACAGCCTGGCCTTGCTGCATGAGGAATTCCACCCCACTGCCCTGTGGGTGTTCCCAGCAGTACTGCCAGCTCAGATACATATTTTCCTTCCACTGGGACTCCAAAATTGGATACTGGAAGGGTATTCTGTTGTGGTCTGGTGGGTGCCAAGGAAAGGGGAAAGTTCCTGCCCTTCCCTGGCTCTCAGGTCTATGCTCTGTTCACACCACCCCAGGCTCCTTATTGCTGCCCTGGTGTGTGTGACTTCAGGGGAGCTCCCCAAGGTAATGGTGTTAAGGAAATTTCCCTGCCCAGCCATCCAGGAACTGCTCTGTCAGTCTCTCTCACACTACCTGAGCTGGGACTATGCCCCTTCACAGCTACAGCCCACATCTCACACAGTCAGACCACGTTTCCACATCAGCTCAGCCCCAGGTTTCCCATAGCAGAGTCTCAGGTGTCCAGATCCTTAAAATAACTTAATCATGATGCAGTAACTAAATAATAAAATAACAGCTCAAGCTGGTACCTCCCAGGAAGCAACCTGAACTAAGGAACCCCAGGGCTTTCATACCCTCACAGTCACAGAATCACAGAATGAACTAGGTTGGAAAAGACCTTTGAGATCATGAAGTCCAACCTCTGACCTAACATTGCCTTTTCAATTGAACCATGGCACCAGCTGCCATATCTAGCCTTTTTTTAACACCTCCAGGGACAATAACTCCATCACCTCCCTGGACAGACCATTCAAGTGCCCAATCACATTTTCAGAGAAGAATTTTTCCTAAACTGTCCAACCTTAATGTTGTCTGGTACAGCTTAAGACTGTCCTCTCATTCTGTCAGTTGTTGCCTGAAAGACTGACCCTTGCCCAGCTGCAGACTCCTTTCAGGGAGTTCTAGAGAATGGTAAGGTCTCCCCTTGAGCCTCTTTTATTCCAGGTTAAACATCCCCAGCTCCCTCAGCTGTTCTTCACTGGGTTTATTTTCTAGGCCCCTCATCAGCCTTGTTGCCCTTTTCTGAATGCATTCCAGCAGCTCAACATCCTTCCTAAACTGGGGGCCCAGCACGACACAGCACTCAAGGTGCAGCCTAGCCTGTGTCAAGTTCAGGGGGACAATCCCTGCCCTGGTCCTGCTGGCCACACTATTGATGGTACAGGCCAGGATGCCATTGGCCTTCTTGGCCGTCTGGGCACTGCTGGCTCATGTTCAGCTGCTGTCACCAGCACCCCAGGTCCCTTTCTGCCTGGTCACTGTCCAGACACTCTGCCCAGCCCCTGTGGCACTGCCTGGGGCTGCTGTGGCCAAAGTGTAGGACTCAGCACTTGGCCTTGTTCAACCTCACATATCTCAATTCAGCCCATCTATCCAGCCTTTCCCTCTGCAGAATCCTCCCACCCTCCAGCAGATCAACACTCCCTCCCAGCTTGGTGTCATCTGCAAATTTGCTGATGGTGGTCAAAATCCCCTCATCCAGATCATCAATGAAAATATTAACCAGTCCAAGCACAGGAAATTTTGGGGTCATGGCTCCTGCTGTCTCTCTGTGTCCTGTTCTCTGGCCTGCCCCAAGTCCCCACACCCTTTGTTATGCAAAGGGTCAGCTGGTCACGGCCTCTTTCCTTGGGCTTGGGCTCCTGCCAGCGCAGGGCTCAACCTGCAGCTTGGTCTGCAGTATGCACATGGACCTACCTGCACCAAATGTATTCTTCAGCAGTGCGCCTGAAAGGAACACAGACAATAATCTACTCAGATGAGCATTCCTTTAATTAGTATGTCTGGAGAATGACTATATATATATATATATACATATATATATGTGGCCGTCCGCCTGCCTCCTCGGTGGAGTGGAGGTGGCTACTGGCAAAGGCGGAGGCGACTTGGGTCCTCGGGGGCCAGCCTCGTTCCCAATCGCCGAGCGACTCTTGCCCTTGATCCCTGCTAGCTGCTCGGAGAGAACTCTCCCACACCTCAGGGGGTTCCTCCAACCCAGGAATGAAGAGACACAGACACGAGGTTCTGCACTCTGTGACACCGGGGATCAGAGGACCCCGATTCCCCTGGGACACGATCTTTTATTGTTCCCCCGGTGACCAATCACCGGGTAGCAGAGGGGAGGAACTGGGGAGGAGCAGGGGACAGGGAGCGAACCAGGGATAGAGGGGGGATGAGCGAGGGTTACAGACAGGGGAGTGATACAATGAACAACCGAGTAACTGAGACTCTCTAGGAAACTGGGGGTGACTGACTTAGATGGGCAGGTGGTGCTCCCCAATGAGCCCTGGGGGTATTAACCTGTCTCGAGCCCAGCCTCTTCTGGGCTAAACTATTGTTTGCTCTACCTCGGGGGAGCCCTCCTCCTCCCCCCAGGGCTTTCTCATTGGAAATTCTTCTTCTGGGGTAACCTGCACCACTGCCACATATATATATATATAACCACCTTCACACATTCAACCCTCACTGAAATCCAAGACTAAAGCACAGAGCTGATAGACTGGAAATATGATGGATTCCAAAAGCACAACTGTAGGGTCTGAGATACTTCTAAAATCCTCCTGCCACGGATAGGAGATAGAAGTGTGGGATCTGTGGGATGTAATCTAACTGGAGGATAAAACTAAAAGAGGTAGTGTAGCAGTGGTGAAGGATTTGATGAAAGAGGACAGGTGAGTTGTGGCTCTTGCAGGGAAAATGGTATCTTAGATCCACAGAGACATCAGAGTGTCTATCACTCAGTAATTTCTGCTAAGCACCTGAGCCAGGCCCAGCATCTTTTCCAGCAAGGAATACACACTATCAGGAATTTTTCTTATGACAGGACATTTCATTGCTCTGTTTTTATAGAAAGGAACCATAACTCATTACTGTTAAAAAGTGATTTTTCAAAGGTAACTGTTACAAACCATTGCAGGTGACCTCACTTCAACTGTAATAAATGATACAGAGTCATACAAATAGCTGATAAAACAGTATGATATTAACTTGCATGCCTTCTGGATTTTTGTTGTAGTGCAGTCTGACTCCTTTTTCTTTTTTTTTTTTCTTTTTTTTTTCTTTTCCTTTCTTTTCCTTTTTTTTTTTTTTTTTTTTTTTTTTTAATGAGTGCTATGCAAGAAGTAAACCCTTCCAAGAAAAAGAAATAAAAGCAAATATTTTTTTTTACCCCTGCCTTCTGTTCCCCTCCTCAGCAGCTGAAGGGCAAGTTCAGAGTAAACAGAGGTAATGAGACACAACAAACAAATCCTAAGATAGTGCTATTCCTATAATAGCATCACAAAGTGTCATCCCAATACTGCCAAAACAAAGATTTCAGGTTGGATCAGCATCTCATGTTAATCAGCCTGAGTTCAGTTACTTTAGTAAGTTATTTAGGACTGTCCAAGCTGGGGTAGACTGATTAGTCAAGTGCTCATCATTGACAACTCTGCTTCATTTATGCTATTGTTTCCTGTGAGAGGTGTCTGCCTGCTGCAGATTCTGAACCAGAAACTCATATGCAACCATATACTCTTCCCTGTGAAAACTTCACACACAGCATTTAGCTTCAATGAAAATAATAAAAAGACGAAGATATGTGTTAGCTCTGCTAGGGGCTTCCTAGGCAGCTGTTTTTATAAAGGTGTGACAGCTGACATCTCGCCACCCAAGGAAGACGGCACATGGTGTATAAAACCTGAACAGTTATAAATTATCTCTCTTTTCCCCCAGATTCTGACAAGCAATCTTGGTGTAGAAGCTCAGAATATGTGTATGGAAACAAAACACAGTTATCCATAGTCTCCCAAAATGATCAAAGACTTGAATGTGGTTTTATGCAAATGTCTGCTAGTAGCTTTCTATTAAAAGCAACACACTGTTGGATACGCAGTATTTTAGAAGATAATACACCAAAAATTAATTTCTTATTCAGTAGCAGGTCAAACGCATTTACTTTGGCAAAAGTGAACTGTGGATGGATATTCAAAAAATTAACAGTGATTCTGTCTTAAATTTTTGAGTCATTAGGGGGCATTTCATGGCAGCTTATTGAACATGTAAATCCCTCCTACACAGACCAAATAGAATTGTGGCTTACACAGAAGTAAGTGAAGGACAAAGAGAATAAAAATATTTTCTTGGTAGGTCAAATCACATTGTATGCTATGCTGTGAGAAGACTAGATCTGTTTGCTAAATAAGTAACAACTAATAGGGGAAATAATTAAAGGAAATAATCATAACGATTTTCACATATACACGTAATACTGTGCTTTAAACATTCCACCAACTGCTGGATTACATTTGCTTTTAAATTGTTAGCACTGAAACCCAGCCATGCTTGGGACTCAAGTCACAAATTCTTTTCCAAATCCTTTTTCCTGATTCCAACTAGGACAGGGTTAATTTTTCCAGTAGCCAGGAATGGCCATGGCTAGGACCCAGAGGTTATTCTGTACCATCTCACCTCACTTTCCAGGGATGGGGCAAGGGCTTTGGGATCTCACAGCTTGGCAGGTGGTGGGGTATTGTCAGGCTGCATGTGGTGGGCAAATCATGTGTGAATTGTTCACCTCCCTTCTACACCCTGTTATCGTTTTTGCTGTTACTCCTTGTTTCCTTATTTCATTTTTGGTTTTGGTGAATTGTTCTTATCCCAAACCATGATCTTCATTTTTTTGACTCCAGTTCTCCTCTCCAGCTCACCACAGTGAGATCAAGCAGCACGCTGGAGGGCTGTGGTGGGGTCACTACAACAGGGAATACCATTCCTAAACCACAACACTACAATAGATGAAAATGTTTATATTGTGACAGTGGTCTGACACTGACAAAGGCACTTAGAGAAAGATGGTGTGGATGCTTCATCATCAAAAATATTCAATGTTCAGCTGGGCATGGCCCTGAACAACCTTCTGCAGTTGACCCTGTCTGATGGGTGGCAGGTGGCACCTGGGGACACAGTTTGTTGGTGAGCATTGCTGGGTTAACAGCTGGACTTCAATGATTTCAGAGGTCTTTTCCAACATTATTCTATGACTATATAACCATGCAACATCCAAAGGTGTGAGCCAGGTTCAGCCATGCTGTCATTCTGAAGGGCTGCAGTATGTATCACCATATTTCCTAATCCAATGTCTTTTTACCTACATGCCTACAACATGCTGCATGACAAATGCTCGTGTTTCTATTCTGTATCTGACTGTGCTGCAGAGAAAACAAATCAACACAGAAGTCATAATCAGTCCTTGCATGTCTCTTATCTGTCACTTTTATGAAAAGAAAAGCATTGTTGGACTTCCTAAAAAAATATGCATTCCTGTATTAGCTACAAGCAGAATTTCAATGGGAATTTGAAGCAGAATGTTGCATAGTCTGTATTCTACAAGATTTTCTTCTTTTTTTCCCATGCTTTTGAGTTATATTTATGGACTTTCAAATCTGTGATAAATGTTTTATCTAGTCTAGATAAGAAATCAATAAACCAGGAAAATCATCACAGTGTGAAAATGCAGGACAGTCACTCATCTTCTAACATCTCTCTTGGGAGCCAATATTCCTCTTCCTTGCCAATCTATATTCTAGTGCAAGTAAATGGAATCTAGTTCACCCACATTGTGCTAAACTCTTTGGTATATATCCCCATAAAACTCTATTTTGTCATTGTGTTTGTGTTGTGGATATGAGACAAGAGCTGTTCTGTGCATCAAGGTTAAAACTTTCCCTACAGTATAAGAAAGTGCAGCCCTCTGCAAAGTAAATATGCTGAACTATACTTCCTCCATTTCCTAATGCATACATTTCAGCAGAATGTGATATTGAAATAAATCTAAAATAAAGGCATTGGTAAGACTATGTAAAAGCACAAGATCTGGTGTTAATTTCCAATTTATCCTACTCCCTTTCCCATTCTTACACATATAATAGGAGTTCTCAAATACTAATTCAACAGTTAAATCCAAAGTAATTGTAAATGTATGCCTTTATAACTTCTGCACAGTTGGATAGTCAAGTAGAAGGAAATTATCAAAATGAAGAAATGCTGTAGCTCTTAATATGTGTTGGGAAAACTGTTGGAGATACATGGCTGAAGAGAGAGTAAGGGTGAGATGTAAAAGAAAAGAAGGAGAATTTCTCATCTGGAGACAATAGCAATTCTGAGGAAACGCTTATCCACTTGGGAGAAGTGTGATTGAAGCCCAGAAGGGCCTATGTTGTTGTGCCAAGTTTGCAGAAAAAGTAGAGACAATTTCAATTCTAAGTTTTAACTGTGCTTTAAACAGCTTTTCCTGCCTCCTTTACTTTTTGGGTGTGCTCAGGTTTTCGTTTTTTTTTTTTTTTTTCTACTATTATTTTTCAGTACAAGCTGAAATGAATTCAGCTAAAATTATCTTATGTAAGGTCTAAATGTTATTAGGAAGGCAGAAAGTGTATGTACTACAGTAACACACAGCCAAAAGAAGAATAGCTGTGACCTTGAGAAAAGAAGCGACAACTCCAATAAAAAAATAGAGATAACAAAGATCCACATCTAAGAGGAAACATGAGTCTATAGGGAGCAAGAAAAGTGAATGCAGAAAAAGCAGAGCCTCCCAGAAGCCCTCCCCAACACCAGCTGGAAGGAATTGGTCACAGGCAAAAATGGGTCATGAAAGGAAGTTCTTTAATATCTCACAGCTGTGCACAGTTGCTACAAAGTACAGGATGTACTGACTCTGAAGAGAAGATACCTAGCCACATTTTCTGTCTTGTATAAGCAGAAGACACGGAAAATATTGAAATCCTTAGCAACAGAATAGTTGTACTTTTCCTACCCTCTTTCAGAGGGATTTACAGTAGTGGAAACTAGGAAAGAAATATTAGAAAAAGAATAGATGTAAAGTTTCTGCTTGAAAAATGTCCAGGGGAGAAAAACCTACTAATAAAGCTGACAAAGATAAAAATAAAAAAAACCCTACAAAAAACACACCTTCAACTAAAAAATACAGTGGGGAAAAGTCACACAGTGCAGAAGAAGCAGAACACCTGAAGAGGCTAGAGGACAAAAGTTCCTGTATCTGATATTTCCAAATGATTGCCTCTAAGATTTGACCGGCAGCCAATAACAGATACAAAGCAAAAAAAAATAGGTGGAATTCACACTTTATTCATCAGTAGACCTGTAAATTTTGTCTTAGTTTTTATCTGTAATTAAAGTCTGATGGTTGCAATACAGTTATAATTGCTACTGTGCAAGAAATTTTTGCTCTGCTCTGCACTGGGGTGGTCTCACCTTGAATAATGTGTGTAGCTTTGGTCACTGCAACAAAAAAAAGACATTGACCTATTAGAGGGTGTCCAGAGGAGGGCAATGAGAGTGGTGAAGGACCTTGAGGAGAAGCCACATGAGGAGCAGCTGAGGTCACTTGGTCTGTTCAGCCTGGAGGAGACTGAGGGGAGAGCTCACTGCACTTACAACTTCCTTGTGAGGGGAAGAGGAGGGGCAGGCACTCATCTCTGTGGTGATCAATGACAGGACCCATGGGAATGATCTGAAGTTGTATCAGGAGAGGTTTAGGTCAGATATCAGGAAAAGGTTCTTCACCCAGAGGGTGGCTGAGCATTGGAACAGCTCCCCAGGGCAGTGGTCACAGCACCAGCCTGACAGTTCAAGAGGTGTTTGGACAGTGCTCTCAGGCACAGGCTGTGATTCTTGGGGTGTCCTGAGCAGAGCTAAGAGTTATACTTGATGAAGTATTTGGGTCCCTTCCAACTCAGCATATTCTGTGACTCTGTGATAATTCTTTCCACTGCTGCTCTGTGCACTGTATCAGGAAACTGAGAGGAATAAAAAAATTGAGTGACCTGTATGATTTTGGGTTTTGGGGCTTTTTTTAAAGAGGTCAATTTCATCATATGCTGCAGACTTCAGCCCCATAAATAATCATCTCAGCACAAATGATGAGAGAGCAGGAATGAGTCTCCACAACAGAATTAGTGTTTTAATAAACATGCCCTACTGCTATGACAATGAGCAAGGAAACACAGTAATATTCTCTCACATTTTCTGTAAGTATCTAAGGAAGATAATGTAATGCTAGCTTTCAAATGCATAAGATAAAAAAATACTTAGATTAATATTACTTAAAGTCTTCAAATTACTTTATGCCCAGCTTAGATGAACTAGATTGTTTTTGAAGTACTGTGTTTTAGATATAGAATGGTATAATGATAACAAATGCAATAATAAATTTTCTTACTCTAGAAAGCTATATCTACTGGGAAAGTACCCTAAGGCCTGAAGACCATTTGTAATCCATTTCACATGATACAAAATAACCCTAATTTTATCAAAACTGTGCAGAGATTTAAAAAAAAATACTCAGACTAAAGGATGCATTTAATCTATAGCCTTTATTATCTAAAGTCATATCCTCAGATGACACTATTTTTGGTTTTTAACACTGAACATTATTTTAACTCTGGAACTGTTATTCGTACACAGAGCATCAGGCATTTGGCCACGGGTACAGTCACGGGACCTGCTTTTTGGTTATATTGCAGTTGTGTGATACACAAATTGATGTGTAGCAAAAAAGTCAAAGAAAGTAAATTTAGAAATAGTGTCTTGGGAGATACTGAAGAGCCAGTGCAGTAACAAACATTCACTACCACAGCTGTCAGTGGTAGGCAAGAGTTATGCCTCTTCAGCTCTCTCATCGGGCTCACGTCTTGCTTCACACATGATTTGAGAATGCATGAGGCTTGTTAGTCTCTGCTGTGGTTTAACCCTGCCTCACAGCTAAATGCCACAGAGCCCTGAGTTCATCCCCACCTCTGGCTCCCATGGTGGGATGGAAGAAGAACTGAAAGAGTAAAAGTGAAAAACGAATTCACGGATTGAGATAACAACACATTAATAATTAAAAATAAGTAAAAAATAAGCTTTAAAATTGTAAGGAAAAGAAAAAGAATAAAGAGATAGGAAAATAAAGCCCTCACCAGAGAATTTGCTGCAATCCATAACCACCTCAGAGATAAATTGCTGTCCATTTTTCTCTTTCAGCAGTGTCTAGAGCCAGTGGGATAGCTTTCACCTCTGCACACTGACTAGGTTCAACTTGTCCTTCTGAAGTGTCTTCAACATCTTGGGAGATCCCACAAAGCAACTTTCCACTTTTGATATTTTCCCACAATACAACAGGATTCAGCCTTGAACATACTACCTTTCAGTTTCTGGTAATTTATTACACAATATGGCCTCCTCAGTACAAGTCACCCCCTCTAGCAACCCTCCAAAGTTTCAGTCCTCTGGAGAGTCCATGATCGTTTCCAGGGTTTCTGTGCAGTCAGACTTTCCCATTTGAGCCCACTTGCATTGTCAGTGCAATCCACTTACTCCATGTAACATCACATGCATGATGTGTAGAATGGACCCTCCTATTTTTTACATCCAGCCGAGCACAAGCAACCAAGACGCAAAAGAAGGTGTGCTTCTGTATCAACTACTTCTGAAGAAGTTCCAATAGCTTCATATGCTGCTAATACTTCCTTTTCTTTTGGAGTTCAACAGGCTTCAAATCCATAATATTCTGGACTCTAAAACCTTAGATGTTAATCTTTGTCTCTCCAGAAAATTTCTGCCATAAGATCCAGGTGAGGACATTATCCTTGGCTCAGACATAATGCATATTTTTCACATCTTGTAATTTCTGGACTGGCCCAAGTGCTACAGCACAAACTATCCCCCATTTAATTTGCTCAAAGTCTTGGTGCTTCTCAAAGCCCAACTCAAAATCATTCTCCCTCCAGGCCATTCAATAGAGAGGGCTCTATTGAGAATAATTTGAATAATAATAGAATAATTTGAAAAATAAGAATATAACCCAGAATATGCATTCTTCAAAAGTCCACAACACCTAAGAAAGCTTGTGTCTCTCTTTTGTTAATTAGTGGTGATGAAGCTGTTATTTTATTGGGGATATTGTAATGTCCACCTTGCTGTTTTATTTGTAAAAATTCAATCTCTTGTGCAGGCCCTTTGACCTTACTTTGCTTTATAGCAAAACCAGGTTTCCTTAAAATCTAGGTTACATTTCTCTCCTCATACACTTCTTCTGATGTTATCGATATACTGCAAGTGCTCAGGAGCTTCACCTTGTTCTACTGTAGCCTGTATCAATCCATGACAAACAGTAGGACTGTGTTTCCACCTAAGAGCCAGTCCATTTGAGGTGTATTTAAGGATACTCCTCCACATGCAATCAAGCTGTCACCTGCACTCCGCTGCCAAAGGGATAGATTTACCTGCCTCACTAGTTGCATCGCATTTGGCAGCCTTTGGCTCAGCTTCATGCCTGAGCTCTAGGATGTCTGGCTTGTCTGGTACAGCAGCACTCTGTGGTGGTGTGACTCAGTGGTTACAATACTTCACTGTAAGTCTACACTACTTAAATTTTAGCAGTGGCCATATGGGATTAAGAGAAAGGTAGCTCTCCAATCACCAGAATAGTTTATGGATGATAGCCAAGCAGTCTTAGCTGATGTCATATTGTTACCTGCGCAGTGTCAGGCTAGCAGTTAAAAACTGTTGTTCTTCGGGCTATATCAGGCCCACAACAGAAGGATACTCTGAGACCAAGAAACCTAGACAGCTCTTTAACCATTCTCCAAGCAACTATACCATCCCAAAGCATACCTTGGTTCACCTAAGTAACTATCACCTGAGGTAGTCTATGCCAAGGATATATGGAGCCTCCAGACCAGTCAAAATAGGATGCTTTTACCACTCATTCCCAGATAGGCATACCTCATCTCCAACACAGACCATTGTTGGGTTCCTCTATCCCTCTAGAAATATGGGTGGCTTCTTCCCTATTGTAACCCTATCCTGTTACAGTACACAGTGCAGTAGCATCCACTAGAGCTTTATAGTCATGTGGGGCTGGTATGGTAAGACATGTCAGGCCACTGTGGCAGATCCAGGTCTGTGTAAAATAGATGGACTCCGACAGAGCCTTCTGTGGATGTTGCAAATGCTTTATGCTGGTGTTCCAGTCAGAGTGAGGGGGCATGGTGTTTTATGTAGTTCAGTTCTGTGCTTTTCAGAGTCACAATGGACTCCAAATTTGCAGGTGTGACAACCCCACAAGCAAAGCCCTACAAGTCTTGTAGGGGTCTTGCAGTTTAGTTGCCCTGGCTTATGTTAAGAAGGAAGAGGTCTCTGACTGTAGAGTTTCCAGCCATCATGTCAGTTTGGGTGGTGAGCTAACTGTATAATCAGGCTTTTGCACACTGGGATGCCCTCTTTCACCTGAGTGTTGCAGCCTCTCTCTAGTGATGTGTAAGGTCTTGGGCTGTGTAGCTTCAGGTCTAGCTGACACATCTGGGAAGAAACCTTGAACTTAAATGCCTATCACTGAGCTCCCTTGTGAATCCCCTAAATTCTGTAGATCATTTAGTACTGTCTTTTAAGTTGAAGTGAGGACTTTTTTTCTCCACATGAGATATTTTCTGCTGGTCTGTGCAGAACTGTGAAAGTGCCTCATTTCTTAAGGGCCTTATATTTTCCGTCAGTTTTCTGGAGTTTGTTAAGCAGTGACCTATGGATAGTAGGTGTCTGGAGTCCACTTCCTCATTGCTTCAAATCTGAAATTCTTACATTCTTCCACCACTTCAATTCCTTTCTGATTGCAAAGAGATAATGTACAATCAAGGACAGTAAATGATAAAAATTAGTTGCTTGAGAAACTTAGCAATGAATTGATTGATGGATAGTTGCCTAGGTCATTCTCTTTGGGAGGTGTACTCTTTCATTTCAGATGCCCTGTACCATTTCAGTGCTGATGTTACAAAGCCAATTTTTATTCTATTCTGAGCAATTCTTTTGAGCAGAAGAGGAGCAAGGAAACAGAAATATTCATACACAAGTAGTTCTAAAGATTTTCTGTATTTATTTTGGAGAAGAATTTTAGATGGGATCTTCAGTAGTGAAGTTTGGACATAATAATTTTAAGAATGCCTGCATATTTTTCTTTCCATTGGGTAACTTTTTTCTCATCTTAATTTTTTTCTAAGATGATCTTCCTTTCAACAGTTCTCCAAAAAGAAACAGGGTACACTGAAACTAAAGCAAAAAAATCCCTGGATAAAAAGAAGGAAAGCATATATATGGAAGAAATTTTGGTAGGTGCCAGAAAGTTGTTGGATGGAATAGGTAAGTATAAAAAACTCATGAAAGTAAAATCATGCAAAGTTTAAATCTTTTACTTGAAACAAAATTTTGCATACTGTCCTGGGTTGGCCCAGAGGGGTCAAAATCTCAGAAGTGACCCCTGCTGCAGGATGTAATACAACTTCCTTCCTGGGAACCAATAACCAGGTTGTTTTAAGTATGGATATGTAGGCCAACCAATTAAAAGTTGATTTGCCTTCAAGGGAAAAAAAAACAACCTATATAAGCAGAGAACCTCTGAGTCGCTTCCTCTTGGCCTTCCTGCTTTTCAGAGAGAAGCAGTGCCTGCTTTCTCTCTCTGGTAAGACTGGACTTTTGCCCCACCGTCCTCCTCTCCCCCCAGGGGAAGGGGGATTTGGAGTTGCTGTTGAGCCTTTCAGGGTTTAGACACAGCTGGATCGTAAATCCCAACCACAGCCAGGCAGGGCCGAGGCCTTGCTCTCCTCCCCTGCAACCCGGACTCTGAAATGCTGCTCTCGGGATGCTGGAATGCTGCATTCAGGCAGTGTTGGCAGAGATCATGTGCCCATCGCAAGGCTCAAGAGAGAGATTAATCCCCTCCATGCCTGGATGAAACTTGCAGACAGCCATCCTTCCCTGCACAGACAGAGGAATGAGTGAGGACACCTACAGAAATGCAGCATAGAGACTCTAAAGTCTGTGAAGGATGCAGAACTGATGCCTAGAGGGAGAAGCATGAGAAGCGCTTCAACAGAGAAGCTGAAAATTCTTTTGTGAAACCATGGTTGGGATTAAGCTGAAATTTTCCCTGCAATATATGAAAAAATGGTCCAAAGGGGGGATGTGATGTTCTAACTGCAGCCAGTGAGCCAAGGCACCTGAGTAGAGATGAGTAGATGCTGAAGTAAGTGCAGCCTGATGAGGAGCTTGAGCAGAGACAGAGAAGATCCTGTGAGCTGTCCCTTTGCCCCAAGGAATGCTGGAGAACTTGTGTTGCCAGGAGAATCTGTGTTGCCAATAACAGAAGAAGGGGATTTTCTTTGCTGCTGTAATAGAACTGCTCATCCTTAAAAGAGTACCCTGCGGACCCCACAACAAGCAGATTTTCCTGCCGGGCAGCTGTTGGATGTGAGGCTGAACCCATAAAAAACTTTATTTTCTTGTAGAGAAGACCGTGGTATAAGCAAGAGAAACTTCTCTCCCTAAATGAACTGAGACAAAGACTATTTCAGAGGTGATAAACTGACTAGAAATCAAAGTGTTGTCTTTTTGTATTGTCAGTGGGAAAGACATGGAGAGGTGGGGGGAGAAGTGGTCTGAGGGTTTTGTTCTGGTTTGTTTGTTTGTTTGTTTTTTCCCTTTGTTTTGGGTTTATTAATAAACTTTATTTATATTCTTCAAAGTTTGAGCCTGCTTTGCCTACTCTTAATCCTTATCTCACAGCAAAATTAAGTAAATTTTGGTAAGTGTGCTGGCATTTGGCCAGAGACTAGAATAGGCAAACTGAAACCACTACACATACTCTTTGATTTATTTCTTTCTCCACTTAGTGGTTGCTTTAGAAGTAGGGTTCCATTGAAAACAAAGTTTTTTCTCTTTGGAATTATAACATGTTCTTTGTGATGAGGAAAATGTGGTAAGAATTTGTCACCTCTGAAATGCTAACTCACTATAAGGGAAGCATATGCAATTCCTTTAACCTCTGTAAGGTGTATACTTATGTGACACTGCAGAAACTCCATTTGACAAGAAGACATGGACATTAACAGCTTTCTTCAGAGATTTTTTATTAAAACTTTTAAAACAAATTTCATGTTATATTAAGCATTTGTACATTTCATGCTCTGGCTCACCTAAAAGTATCACAACAAATCTGTACTAAGTTTGCATTTTTTATACCCTTTATGTTGGAGTAATTTGCTGGTACAATTTTTAATCTATTGATAAGTATTTTGACTCTAGGAAACAGCTGCAGCTCTACAGTGGTATATAATCAAAGGTGCATTATTTTCTTATTGGTGATGTATTTCACTTGGTACTGAATGTCATGATAATAGAATCATTTCAATGAAAATGTGTTCAGCATAAACTAAGCTGATATACGTACTGAAATTTCAAATGCTTCCTATACAAATTAAAGGCTTGGAGTAATTGCTTTTTTTTCTTCTGTAGCATTTTTTATTGATGACTATTTACTTAAAATCTCATACTTTTAGCAATAGTCTGAATTCTTATTTTAGAAGAATATGTTCTGCATTCATTAGTTGCATGCCTTTTGGTAATAATTGTACTATAAGAGTGCACAAGGTAGCCGTTATAAATCATAAAAATATTAAAATCCCTTCATAAAGTGAATAGCAGGAGTCATATAAATAAGATTTCTGTTCCAGACTCTATCTCCTCAGTTCAGGAAAATATTTAATTATAAGACTGGAGAAGAGCAAAATATTAGGAGTACTTATATTTTCAGATACAAAGAAAATATTTTTGATGTCTTGTAGATTCTGGTGATAGATTAATTCAATATCTTAATTACCTCAAATCAAAATCTGAATCTAAAAATTATTTTCTCTCATCCCAGTATTAACCAGAGTTAGCAATGTGATGATTACCTGTGAATTAGCCTAACTGAGACATAAATGTCAACACAGCATGACTAAAACCTTAAACAACATTTTTGCTCTGGACAGTACAAATCACAATGAAAATAAAGACAAGAGGTCTGAGCTAGTGTTGGGTAGGTATTGAGACTCTTAGGCCACCTCCAATATGGTGGATTGTACAGTCCTGATATTCTTACTTGAGTAAGGCCAGGCACTCATTCTGCTACAAAGTCTTAATCTGAACAGTAAGGTGCTTGCTTGGCTTAATAACAAGAGCAACAAAAAAACCTCTGCAGAAGCACAGTTTTCTTTTTGTGTGAACAGCAGGCATATCACAGAGGTAAGGTGGGCTGGGGAGAGGCCAGAGTTAAGAATCTCTCTCTGACACCTGGTCAGAAACCAAGATGAAGACGATTTCAGGAGCAAAAGCTACCCAAGACTACTATAAGCTACCCAATACTACTCTTGCATTATTCTTCTTATGTGGCTTACAGTAAAGGCACAGTTTACCTTTCATTTGGAAAGAATTGTTTTACTGCATATTATATCACTCAAACCATAAAATCCTTCCTAGGACAGATTTTTTTTTTTTTAATATACTTTTTATCAAATGAGTGTGGCAGTTTTATTTAGTAAAATACAGAATAAACTTTGGAAATGAGAAATTATCATCATAGAACTAGCAAGCTGCAAAATGTTATTCAGTTAGGTGAATGTTATATTTTTTTTAAAAGTTCTGAATATTATAAAATAATATAATTCTAAACTGCCCAATAAAAAATCTGCAGTAAAAGAACATCTTGATTTTTTTATGCTAGAGCTGTCTTCATTGAAAGCCAGACAATCAAAGAAAATACTATAGTATGAAATTGAATGTAATTCAGTGTAACTCTGAATACAACATGTATTTCTTTAATTATTGTGATGTAGATGGGCTTGTCTATTGTAAAATATACTCTGGTTTCACAGGAATAAGAAATCATAGAGATAATAAAAATTCTACAGAGTAAACTTCCATGGTACACAGAATTCTAACTCATTTTAAAATAGTACTTTTTATTTCTGTGGCATCTTCTTGCTACAAGTCTTTAATAAAATTTATAGGCAGTAACTAATAAAGCATTGTAATATCCCCATGAAAAATATAATGTATCTTAGATGACTACCAACCCACAGAGTGCTAAAATAATTCTAGATAACTTATTCTATACTGCACAGCTTTCAATATGGGTGATGTACTTCAGTATCAAGAGCTGACTTTTCATTTTTTGTAGTTTTTAACTTTCATTACAAATTTTTTAAAGATCAAATATATTTCATTCTAAACTGATATTATAGGACCTTCAGTTATCTGTCAGACATATTTTTCTTGGTATCAATGGCACTGATTTTCATACCCTAGTGTGTTTACTCACATGGCACATTAATGTTTGTGACATTTAGGTTCCTATGGAGAGTTTTATGTGTCATCCTGTATGTGGCCTATTGCAATTCACGTTCACATTAACTCCTCTTTATTCCATTTATCTATCCATCTACTCTGTTATATTTGGCCTTTTAGATTATAGGTCTGGGACATAAATTCCATGAGCGCATTTAAAATTTTTTTCTTAATTAAGTGTAGTTGCCTCAACCTGTGACTTTATTTCTCACTTTTACTTTTCGTTATTCCCTTTATCCTGCTGGGGAGGAGAGGAGCAGATCTATGGCACTGCATTGTCAGCCAGGTTTAAACTGTGCTTGTTTTGGTGCCCAGCATGGAGCATGAAGGGTTTGAGATAATAACAGATTTGTCTAGAGTGAATGAGAAGGGATTTATATCTGTAAACGGTTGCTTGTAATGATATTGATTCATCTGTTTTTGATATTAACTTATCTGGTCTGTCATGCTCTTTCTTTTTTTTTTGTACATTATAAAGATTGTTTTTTGCAGTTTCCTGTGCTCTGTAGAGTTTAGTGAAGCTTTGCCTGGGAGACTTGTTGCTAAAACTCTGGGTTTGAATTTACCTAGTATTTTGGCTATGTACTGAAGCCGTTACTGTTCTTCAATGATCATCTGAGGGATATAATTAACAACTAGACAATTACCATTCTTTCTCTGAGAAGTGTTTTTTATTTGGATTTTTTTGAGGAAGTACAGAATGGCACCTTCATCACATTTTATGATGTTTTCTCCCTCATTACAATAAATTCTCAGCATCCTGACAATCCTTGGGTAGTCAAAGTATTTTCATTGCCATTTATTAGGAATATTTGTTTGGATTTTTAAAGGTTAACATGCTATTTAGGAATATGACCTAGACCCTTTGGAAGTGTGGGTATGGGTGGGAAGACATGTCAGAGAATATGGGCAGATATCTGGAAAGCTCCCCTTCCGTAGTTATTTGGATCTTCATTCCTGAACAAGTGCAGAATCCTGACATAATGTGTTTGGAAATAGATGCCCTGGCTATTTCAAAGAAGCACATTTTACTGCACTGAGCTGAGGCCTGACCAGCACCTACCAAGCATTGATCAATACTGCTCAGCACCTTCAAGAATGAAGGTCTCTGAATCTGAAAAATATCAACAGATGCTATGGCTAAACCAGAGACCCACCCCTCCACTATATCAGTTACATCTGTTAATTAAAAATAAACAGCACATGTGAGGTCAGCTTGTTTAATAAGGAATGAAGAGGCTTCTTTGAAGAGAAAGGAGATATAAGAAGAGATAGTCTGTTCTGCAGCAGAGAAGTCACAAGAACAGGGGGAGGAAGTAACTAAAATCTTAAGTGAGAAACAATCCAATCCCTGTTCTTAAGTGAGCCTTGAGATATGTGAAACTGAGAGCTGTCAACTAGGCAAGCAAATTCTAAGCTGACTACTCCAAAGTTGTGATACTGGGGCCAATAGTCAAGAATTAAAGGGTAAAAAAGTCTGGCAGCTGGAATCCCATGCTAGGGATAAAGCCATTGACAAAGAGATTGAGAAAAGAGCATGAGTTCTCAGCTACTTGTTAAGTGAGAAGGACAGGTACCCCTTCAAGGAAGATCCTGCAAATTCCTAAACTAAATGAACTAATATTGAGGAAGGTATCCAGTACTTGAGGGAATTACTCAAGGTGGAGGTGCTCTATAATATTCTCTATGACCACCAGGTATCCAAAAGCCTGGATGAAGTCTGGGCCATGCATTCCATGTGGCGAAAGTTTATAAGAACTTCAGTGGTGTCATATGCCAATAGACTGGTAATAATAAGCTAGATAGAGACAAAATCTATGGATGGATTCGCTAAATAACTCCAAGAATATGAGGATAATCTCACTTCCTTACGATGACCTTGCACTTTGACTGTAAAGAGACTGATCCAAATATTGTCTGAGCAGTTCAAGGACAGGTCATCTTCATGCACACTAGCCATGGTCTCAACTATTAAGTCATCCTTTCTGTAGTCAAGGGAGAGGCTACTGATGACATACACTGTGTGTAACCCCGTGATTCTTCCTGTGTTACTGGGGGGATGACATGAAGCAGAGGGATGGTCAACCTAGTTGGACATTAGAAGATCGGATACAGGAACTGCAAGCTGAAAAATAGGTAAGAGGAGTCAATCCAGGAAAATAGCTGCTCCAGTATCAGTTGAGCAGTAGAAGGGCTTATCATAATTTGACCCTGATGAAGGGACTTCTGATTTGCAGTTACAAAATTCATGTAATAAATGCTCCAGCCTGGAACTGGGGGATCCTGCCTTTTGCCAGGAGGAGGAAACGGACAGCTGGATTTATTGGAAAATGCAAACATCATGTAAACACTTATCAGAGATATGAAATGCCTCATACAAAACCCATTGTACGGTATAACCTGTCTAGGCTAGACCAGGTTGCAAACTTTTCATCCTCAGATTCTGTATGATAAAAACACACAAGCAGGACTTTTAAAGCCTCATCAAGAGGCCAATTATTTGCTACGCATTTTAAATGATGATGTGCACCCCCCACCAATTCAAGCCATCCTCAGTGTCTCTCTGATGACAAGGCAGATTCTCCAAGACAATAAAAGACACAACATAAGAGTAAGGCTTAAAACCTGGAATACAGGTAAACCATGATGATGACAGAACAAAAAAAGAGGAAAAAGAGGCTACATTGCATGAATGACATGCACTAAAGGGACAGTCTACCAAGTTTCTTATATTCTCTTTATTGACAGATTGTCTTCCTTCTCCAGTGTACCTCTCTAAATCAGAGAGATACATATTTGGTGGGTGGACTGTTAGGTGGATGAGGGATTGGCTGGGTAGTTGCATCCAGAGCTCAATGGCTCAATGTATAGATGTGGATCAGTGACAACTTATGTCCCTCACAGGTCTGTATTAAAACCAGTAATTTAAAATCTTCATCAGTGACAAAGGGATTGAGTGCACCCACAGCAAGTTGGCAGCGGACACCAAGCTGAGTGGTGCAGTTGAGAAGCCTCAAGGACAGGATGCCACACAAAGGGACAAGTTACAGGAGCAGGCCCATGGGAACCTTACGATTTTCCAAGCCAAGTCAATTGCAAGGATCTGGACCTGGGTCAGGACAATTCCTAGTATCAACACAGGCTCCAGGATGAATGGATTAAGAGCAGCCCTGCCAAGAAAGACTTGGGGTTGCTAGTGGATGAGAAGCTGGACATGACCCAGCCATGGGCACTCCCAGTCCAGAGAGACAAACGTGTCCTGGGCTGCATCCAAAGCAGCGTGGGCAGCAGGGCCAGGGAGGGGATTCTGCCCCTCTGCTCTGCTCTGGTGAGACCCCACCTGCAGTGCTGAAACAGCTCTGGGGTCCCAGCAGAGGAAGGACCTGTGTTGAAGCCCTCTAAAGATGATCAGAGGACTGGAGCACCTCTCCTGTGAAGATGGGCTGAAAGAGCTAGAGAGGTAGAGCCTAGAAAAGAGACGGCTCCTAGGAGATTGTGAATAATCCTGTCTTAGGTTACAATGGTATGTATTCTATCACCATCTTCGTGGGATGCTGGGGGCCGGGCGTGGCAGTGTTCCTGATGGCTGCAGAATGGTTTGCTAATGGGCCAGTCGTTGGGGCCGGATTGGCACTTCACTCACCCCAAACATTGCAGATAGTGGCTCATCATCCCATTGTGAGATGCCCCGCCCAGGGGGAGGAACCAATGTATCCTGATCTGCATATAAACTGAGATTTGAAGCACCATAGGCAGCCTTTTCCACGGGATTCCCAGAGGAAGACCAGACCCTTCTACACCACCACTGGACCTTCAGAGGAGAACTACACCTTTCTCAGGATCATTGCTTCAACAGAACCACATCTATCACTCCCAGAGGACTGCAACCACCTTCTAAGTGGACTACTACCAACACCCTGACCAACAGGGTGTCAGGTTGTATTCTGACTCTGTCAGTGGTTTTTTTTTGGTTTTTTTGTATTACTACATTTTTCCTATTAAATTGTAGTTTTGACTTTGAGCCTCTCACTGATTTGCTTTCAAACTACCACAAATCCAGAAAGCAAAGTGGTATCCCTTTCCTAAATTGTTACGTGAGATGTGGGAATTTTACAACTTTAGGAATTTTCAGTATTGTGTTAAATTCCTGCACCTCGACCATGAAAGCCTTTATTTATTTTATTGTTTTTCGTCTACATGGAACCTTTCTTTTTTACTGTCTCAAATGCATTTTCCAAGATGATCATGTCCTTTGCAAAGGAGATAATTTATTTTCAGGAACATCTCTCCTGGTTGATCTGTTGATCTGTTTCTCCACTAAATGAGAGAACTATTAAACACCTGGTATTTTTGTTTCCTGGGAAACTGCACACAGTAATTAGATGCTATCAAGGTGGAAAAAGGTTGTCTGTCTTTCATTTAGATATGGTAAATGAGTTGAGCTCTTCAGTTTTTATCCTGTTAGGTTGTTTACTATTCCCAAAATAACTTTTATCTCTTGTAGAATTGGAGTATAGCTTAACACATAAACTTGTTTTCCTAACAACAATGGATGAATGAATTTTGTATGTGTAGTACCACACAGAGGTGGGTGAAAGAATACAAGTAGAAAAACATTAATTATGAGACAAAATTATCATGTGTGCATTCCATGTCAACATTAATTACGTCTATATTTTTTCTCTGTTTAAATATCATGACACAAAAATATGTATTCTGTTTTTGTGTAAGTGTAAATAAAGGGGCATGCTAAATACAGTGACAAAATAAAGCAGACCCTGAAATATTTAGACAATGCGCAATCTGGTTTTAGTCGTCTTTAGTCTGTCTTTACTTGTCTTTACTTGTCAAGTGAAATTGTCATGAGGATTAAAAAGCACTCTGTGGCACACACATAAGATGCTGGCTTGTTTCCAAAATTCTGCACATTCGACAGAAAAAAATATGGTAATATTTAAAGGGAAAGTAGCTAATTCTTTAACAGAAGGCCGAGATAAATGTAAAAAATGTTACAATGCACAGAAAGAAGAAGGGTTTCTGTATTGGTGAAAGGGTTAATAAGCCCCTCCTCTTTTGTGACTATGCAGTCCTTCAGAATAACCCTTCTCTTCATATTCTCTTTCACTTGAATCAGGAAGTTGTCCTCGGTTCTCTCCAGAAACCTCCCAGGTTGCTTTTGGTCTGCTCTGCTGCTCATCCAACAGATACTGACCTGGTTCAATCCCCAAAGAGGATCAGGGCCTATGAATATGAGACTGCTTCCAGCTGTCTGAAGAAGGTCTCATCTATTTTAGTTCCTGACCAAGCAATCTACAGCAGATGTCCACTATAAGGTCCCCTGTACTGTTCAACTCCTTTATCCTTACCCAAAAGCTCTCATTGACTCATCATCCATCCCCAGACAGTGCTCGCTGCACTCTAGCTGCTCTCTCACATTAAGGAAAGTTGCCCATCCTTGTGTTTCTAGCAAGTTCTTTCTGAAAACCTTGTATCCATACATTATAGTACTCCAGTAAAGGGTGTAATCCCATCATATTTATGTGATCCCAAAGTAAGTCATAGCCCTGCAAGTCCACACAAATCTCTAATTCCTCAAGTTTATTCTCAATATTTCAACCATGTACAGGCACTTCAAAAACGTATCTCAGCATGCTGATTTACAGAGAGGCTTTGTGGATTTCCCTGGTGATGATACCATGAGTCACTTGATTATATGTAAATATGTGAGATGACTCTTCTTAAGCCTTGCTTTGCTGACTATGTATTCCCTTTTTTCACATAAGCCCAGGCCCTTTGCTTGCTGACCTTGCTCATCACTCCCTTACATGGCTGCTCCTCCTTTCCTTCCTTATATTTTGAATTCCTTCCCATCTAGACAGACATGTTGACTATGTTCAGGGGCAGAGCAGCAGGATTCTGCCAGTGGTGACTCCTCCAGCAGAGGTCACTCTGTTTCTGTACTGCCTGAACCTTGCTGTCACCAGCATCCTGTCCCTGCAGCTAGTGGAGACCAGATGACACTCCCTCACTGATGAGTTGCCAGTACTGAAGAAAGCAAAGAGAGAGAAACAGTCATCAGACACCAGGTTTCAGCACATATTCAGAATCTTCATGTCATCCTGCCCTTTCCACAAGGGGCAGGACTGGGGGGGAATGTTTGCTTCGCTCTTATTTCCATGCTTGGTCATCTTACAATGGAAGCAAAGAGGCCTGGCATTCCAAATACCACATATAGGAGATTCTGTAGCTGTAGCTCAGTGGAATTCAAAGATCTTTAGAGGTATGTATAGGGAAAAGGAGAAGATGGGAAGATGGGCCAATAATTGATGATATTTGCTGCATTATTGTCTGCTTCTGTTTCAAGAAGGCTCTAGAAGTCACTAGGCAGTCACTGTTGCTGTGTCCACGGACAATCCATAACTTCCTGAGACCCTTTCCCATTGTAGGATTTCAAAGCCACAGGACTAAGTCATCTATAAAAGGTTTTCCATGCAGTAGCCATTTTCTGAATGCCATGGTTTACTGTTAAGTAACCCATAGAGAGTCACTGCCTTCACCATACAAGTTTCAGTCATGCTAGTGCTGCGTGAACTGCAAAATCTGGGAACCTTTTCAGATGTGTCTATCTGCTTCAGGTATCTGCTATGCATAAAAGCTGCCATGATGGAGTAAGACATAAGATCCTCACTGCTCCTTTCATCCACTGAGTACTCCTTACTGAATGATGAATGGCTAATCTGTGCAACTCACCTTCAGTATGACTTGTAGAACTGGGACTTACAGGTTTGTAAATGGCTTGAAAGATTACTTCTGTATGGAGGGAGCTCAGCACAGAGTTTTTTATTACATGGATTTTTCCACTCTAATTCTTCTCCAGAAGATGACTTGGACACAAGTACTTCACTGCTTTTCATTCCCAAGCATTGATTAGCAAATCACCTATGATTTTCAGAGCTCAGCATAAGTGCCTAGTCTTTGTTATTCTGTTCATGAAATGAAAAGCAACTACCAACAGAGAAAATTTAATGATCATATTTGAAGACTACTTCTTTTACATTCTTTCAATCTATAGATGCCAAAAAACAAAGTACCAATTCAAACTGCAAATCTCTTGTAAACTTGCAAAGCCATAAGGAGCTTAGTCTCTCCTGTAGACTTCTTTGCATACAATGTGTTCTCACTTAGAATAGCAACATTGTTAGCAATTAAAAGAAAAAAAGAAAGAAGTAATACCCATACTAAAAATATTTTTAAAAAACAGCATACAAAGAGGCAAATATTAAGCACTGGTCAAGATACTGAACAGTGTTTGAGATACATGGTCCTAGAAATATATTTTAATTGTGATGAAGATCAGAAGAGGACTGGAACAATAAAAAATTTCTTCCTTCCCGAAACCTTCCCTCCCCTTCCCTTCCCTTCCCTTCCCTTCCCTTCCCTTCCCTTCCCTTCCCTTCCCTTCCCTTCCCTTCCCTTCCCTTCCCGAAACCTTCCCGAAACCTTCCCGAAACCTTCCCGAAACCTTCCCGAAACCTTCCCTTCCCTTCCCGAAACCTTCCCGAAACCTTCCCGAAACCTTCCCAAAACCTTCCCGA
>JAVTVJ010004144.1:0-17845 GCA_034509425.1 Eopsaltria australis
TTCATGACGCACCCGTCAACTCCCAGACATGGGGCCTACGATACAAATGATGGCACTTTTCCACGTGAAAGAAAACTCAGTCTCCCATATCCATGATGCCAGTTTTTAGGAGGCATTTAGCCCTACAATAGCAGCCAGAGTTCTAGTTGATGGCAGCTTGGGTCTGGGAAGGATCTTGATCCGGGCGGCATTTCAGGTGGCGTCTGGGAGCACAGTGCCTTAGGGCTGGGACACAAAAAGTGTCCTTTCCTCTGAGAAAGAGAACTCTGCCCCCCAGTTTCTTGATGTCAGTTTGGAGGAGGGTTCTGGCCCTGCAAGGGCACCCAGAGCTCTTTTTGGTGGCAGCTTGTGTCTGTGAGGGATCTTGATCCACGTGGAATTTCAGGAGTAGCAGTCGACTGCCAGATATGGGACCTTCGATGCAAACAGTGGCACTTTTCCACGTGAAAGAAAACTCAGTCTCCCATATCCATGATGCCACTTTTAAGGAGGAATTTAGCCCTACAATTGCAGCCAGAGTTCTAGTTGATGGCAGCTTGCGTCTGGGAAAGATCTTGATCTGGGCGGCATTTCAGGTGGCGTCAGGGGGCACATTGCCTTAGGGGCGGGACACAAAAAGTGTCCCCTTTCTCTGAGAAAGAGAACTCTGACCCCCAGTTTCTTGATGTCAGTTTGGAGTAGGGTTTTGGCCCTGCAAGGGAAGCCAGGGTCCTTGTCGGTGGCAGCTTTGGTCTGCGAGGGATCTTGTTCCATGCGGAATTTGAAGAGGGGGCAGTCGACTCCCAGACATGGGGCCTACAATAGAAATGATGGCACTTTTCCACGTGAAAGAAAACTAAGGCCCCCAGATTCATGATGTTGGTTTGGTGGAGGGTTTTAGCCCTACAAATGCAACCAGAGTCCTGGTTGATAACAGCTTGCGTCCGCGAATAATCTTGATCCATACGGAATTTCAGGTGGCGTCCGGGAGCATAGTGCCTTAGGGCCGGGACACAAAAAGTGTCCCTTTTCTCTGAGAAAGAGAACTCTGACCCCCACTTTCTTGATGTCAGTTTGGAGGAGGGTTTTGGCCCTGCAAGGGTAGTCCGTGTCCTTGTCGGTGGCAGCTTGGTCTGTGAGGAATTTTCATCCATGCGGAATTTCCGCATGCGGCAGTCGACTCCCAGACATGGGGGCTTCGATACAAACGATGGCGCTTTTCCACGTGAAAGAAGACTCAGTCTCCCAGATCTATGATGCCAGTTTTTAGGAGGCATTTAGCCCTACAATTGCAACCAGAGTTCTAGTTGATGGCAGCTTGCATCTGGGAAGGATCTTGATCTGGGCGGCATTTCAGGTGGTGTCCGGGAGAAGAGTGCCTTAGGGCCAGGACAAAAAAAGTGTCCCTTTTCTCTGAGAAAGAGAACTCTGCTCCCCACTTTCTTGATGTCAGTTTGGAGGAGGGTTTTGGCCCTGCAAGGGCAACCAGGGTCCATCTCGGTGGCAGCTTGGGTCTGTGAGGGATCTTGCTCTTTGCTGAATTTGAAGAGGCGGCAGTTGACTCCCAGACATGGGGCCTACAATACAAATGATGGCACTTTTCCACGTGAAAGAAAACGAACGCCCCCAGATTCATGATGTCGGTTTGGTGGAGGGTTTTTGACCTACAAATGCAACCAGAGTCCTGGTTGATGGCAGCTTGCGTCAGCAAATAATCTTGATCCATACGGCATTTCAGGTGGCGTCTAGGAGAACAGTGCCTTAGGGCCGGGACACAAAGTGCCCCCTCTCTCTGAGAGAGAGAACTCTGCCTCCCAGTTTCTTGATGTCAGTTTGGAGGAGGGTTTTGGCCCTGCAAGGGCAGTCAGTGTTCTAGTCGGTGGCAGCTTGGCTCTGTGCGGAATCTTAATCCATGCGGAATTTCATGACGCACCCGTCAACTCCAAGACATGGGGCCTACGATACAAATGATGGCACTTTTCCACGTGAAAGAAAACTCAGTCTCCGTGATCCATGATGCCAGTTTTTAGGAGGCATTTAGCCCTACAATAGCAGCCAGAGTTCTAGTTGATGGCAGCTTGCGTCTCAGAAGGATCTTCATCCGTGTGCCATTTCAGGTGGTGTCCGGGAGCACAGTGACTTAGGGCCGGGACACAAACAGTGTCCCTTTTCTCTGAGAAAGAGAACTCTGACCCCCACTTTCTTGATGTCAGTTAGGAGGAGGGTTTTGGCCCTGCAAGGGCAGCCAGGGTCTTTCTCGGTGGCAGCTTGGGTCTGGGAGGGATCTTTCTCCATGCGGAATTATAAGAGGCGGCAGTCGACTCCCAGACATGGGGCCTACGATACAAATGATGGCACTTTTCCACATGAAAGAAAACTAAGTCACCCAGATCCATGATGCCAGTTTTTAGGGGGCATTTAGCCCTACAATTGCAGCCAGAGTTCTAGTTGATGGCAGCTTGCGTCTGGGAAGGATCTTGGTCCGGGCGGCATTTCAGGCTGCGTCCGAAAGCACAGTACCTTAGGGCCGGGACACAAACAGTGTCCCTTTTCTCTGAGAAAGAGAACTCTGCCCCCCACTTTCTTGATGTCAGTTAGGAGGCGGGTTTTGGCCCTGCAAGGGCAGCCAGGGTCCTTCTCGGTTGCAGCTTGGGTCTGCAAGGAATCTTGATCCATACGGAATTTCAGGAGGCGTCCGGGAAAAGGTGGCTCTACGGCATGGACACGGATAGTGTCCCTTTTCTCTGAGAGAGAGAACTCTGACCCCCAGTTTCTTGATGTCAGTTTGGAGGAGGGTTTTGGCCCTGCAAGGGCAGCCAGGGTCCTTCTCGGGGGCAGCTTGGGTCTGCAAGGAATCTTAATCCATGCGAAATTTCCGCATGCGGCTGTCAACTGCCAGACATGGGGCCTTCGATGCAAACAGTGGCGCTTTTCCACGTGAAAGAAAACTCAGTCTCCCATATCCATGATGCCACTTTTAAGGAGGAATTTAGCCCTACATATGCAGCCAGAGTTCTAGTTGATGGCAGCTTGCGTCTGGGAAGGATCTTTATCCGTGCAGCATTTCAGGTGGCGTCAGGGGGAACATTGCCTTAGGGCCAGTACACAAAAAGTGTCCCTTTTATCTGAGAAAGAGAACTCTGCCCCCCAGTTTCTTGATGCCAGTTTGGAGGAGGGTTTTGGCCCTGCAAGGGCAGCCAGGGTCCTTCTCAGTGGCATCTGGGGTCTGCGAGGACTCTTAATCCATGCAAAATTTCATGACGCAACCGCCAACTCCCAGACATGGGGCCTTCGATACAAATGATGGCACTTTTCCAAGTGAAAGAAAACTCAGTCTCCCATATCCATGATGCCACTTTTAAGGAGGAATTTAGCCCTACAATTGCAACCAGAGTTCTAGTTGATGGCAGCTTGGGTCTGGGAAGGATCTTGATACGGGCAGCATTTCAGGTGGTGTCCGGGAGAAGAGTGCCTTCGGCCAGGACAAAAAAAGTGTCCCTTTTCTCTGAGAAAGAGAACTCTGCTCCCCACTTTCTTGATGCCAGTTTGGAGGAGGGTTTTGGCCCTGCAAGGGCAGCCAAGGTCCTTCTCGGTTGCAGCTTGGGTCTGTGAGGGATCTTGCTCCATGCTGAATTTGAAGAGGCGGCAGTCGACTCCCAGACATGGGGCCTACAATACAAATGATGGCACTTTTCCACGTGAAAGAAAACTAAGGCCCCCAGATTCATGATGTCGGTTTGGTGGAGGGTTTTTGCCCTACAAATGCAACCAGAGTCCTGGTTGATGGCAGCTTGCGTCCGTGAATAATCTGGATCCATACGGCATTTCAGGTGGCGTCCGGGAGAACAATGCCTTAGGGCCGGGACACAAAAAGTGTCCCTTTTCTCTGAGAGAGAGAACTCTGCCTCCCAGTTTCTTGATGCCAGTTTGGAGGAGGGTTTTGGCCCTGCAAGGGCAGCCAGGGTCCTAGTCGGTGGCAGCTTGGGTCTGTGAGGGATCTTGTTCCATGCGGAATTTGAAGAGGCGGCAGTCGACTCCCAGACATGGGGCCTACGATACAAATGATGGCACTTTTCCACGTGAAAGAAAACTTAGGCCCCCAGATTCATGATGGCGGTTTGGTGGAGGGTTTTGGCCCTACAAATGCAACCAGAGTCCGGGTTGATGGCATCTTGCGTCAGCGAATAATCTTGATCCATACGGAATTTCAGGTGGCGTCCGGGAGCAGAGTGCCTTAGGGCCGGGACACAAAAAGTGTCCGTTTTCTCTGAGAAGAGAACTCTGGCCCCAGTTTCTTGATGTCAGTTTGGAGGAGGGTTTTGGCCCTGCAAGGGTAGTCAGTGTCCTTGTCGGTGGCAGCTTGGGTCTGCGAGGAATCTTAATCCATGCGGAATTTCAGCATGCGGCTGTCAACTCCCAGATATGTGGCCTTCGATACAAACAATGGCGCTTTTCCATGTGAAAGAAAACTCAGTCCCCCAGATGCATGATGCCAGTTTTTAGGAGGCATTTATCCCTACAATTGCACCCAGAGTCCTGGTTGATGGCAGCTTGCGTCTGGGAAGGATGTTTATCCGTGTGGCATTTCAGGTGGCGTCCGAGAGCACAGTGCCTTAGAGCCGGGACACAAAAAGTGTCCCTTTTCTCTGAGAAAGAGAACTCTGCCCCCCAGTTTCTTGATGTCAGTTTGGAGGAGGGTTTTGCCCTGCAAGGGCAGCCAGGGTCCTTGTCGGTGGCAGCTTGGGTCTGCGAGGAATCTTAATCCATGCGGAATTTGAAGAGGCGGCAGTCGACTCCCAGACATGGGGCCTACAATACAAATGATGGCACTTTTCCACGTGAAAGAAAACTAAGGCCCCCAGATTCATGATGTCGGTTAGGTGGAGGGATTTTGCCCTACAAATGCAACCAGAGTCCTGGTTGATAACAGCTTGCGTCAGCGAATAATCTTGATCCATACGGCATTTCAGGTGGCGTCCGGGAGAACAGTGCCTTAGGGCCGGGACACAAAAAGTGTCCCTTTTCTCTGAGAGAGAGAACTCTGCCTCCCAGTTTCTTGATGCCAGTTTGGAGGAGGGTTTTGGCCCTGCAAGGGCAGCCAGGGTCCTTCTCGGTGGCAGCTTGGCTCTGCGAGGAATCTTAATCCATGCGGAATTTCCGCAAGCGGATGTCGACTCCCAGACATGGGGACTACGATACAAACAATGGCGATTTTCCACATGAAAGAAAACTCACTCCACCAGATCCATGATGCCAGTCTTTAGGAGGCATTTAGCCCTACAATTGCAGCCAGAGTTCTAGTTGATGGCAGCTTGGGTCTGGGAAGGATCTTGATCCGTACGGAATTTCAGGAGGCAGCAGGGAGCACAGTGCCTTAGGGCCGGGACACAAAAAGTGTCCTTTCCTCTGAGAAAGAGAACTCTTACCCCCAGTTTCTTGATGTCAGTTTGGAGGAGGGTTTGGCCCTGCAAGGGCAGCCAGGGTCCTTCTCGGTGGAAGCTTGGGTCTGCAAGGAATCTTGATCCATATGGAATTTCAGGAGGCGTCCGGGAACAAGTGGCTCTACAGCATGGATACGGAGGGTGTCCCTTTTCTCTGAGGGAGAGAACTCTGCCCCCCACTTTCTTGATGTCAGTTTGGAGGAGGGTTTTGGCCCTGCAAGGGCAGCCAGGGTCCTTCTCGGGGGCAGCTTGGGTCTGCGAGGAATCTTAATCCATGCAAAATATCCGCAAGCGGCTGTCAACTGCCAGACATGGGGCCTTCGATGCAAACAGTGGCGCTTTTCCACGTGAAAGGAAACTCAGTCTCCCATATCCATGATGCCACTTTTAAGGAGGAATTTAGCCCTACAATTGCAGCCAGAGTTCTAGTTGATGGCAGCTTGGTTCTGGGAAGGATCTTGATCCGTACGGCATTTCAGGTGGCGTCCGGGAGAACAGTGCCTTAGGGCCGGGACACAAAAAGTGTCCCTTTTCTCTGAGAAAGAGAACTCTGCCCCCGAGTTCCTTGATGTCAGTTTGGAGGAGGGTTTTTGCCCTTCAAGGGCAGCCAGGGTCCTTGTCGGTGTCAGCTTGGGTCTGCGAGGAATCTTAATCCATGCGGAATTTCATGACGCACCCGTCAACTCCCGGACATGGGGCCTACGATACAAATGATGGCACTTTACCACGTGAAAGAAAACTCAGTCTCCCAGATCCATGATGCCAGTTTTTAGGAGGCATTTAGCACTACAATAGCAGCAAGTGTTCTAGTTGATGGCAGCTTGGGTCTGGGACGGATCTTGATCCGCGCGGCATTTCAGGTGGCGTCTGGGAGCACAGTGCCTTAGGGCTGGGACACAAAAAGTGTCCTTTCCTCTGAGAAAGAGAACTCTGCCTCCCAGTTTCTTGATGTTAGTTTGGAGGGGGGTTCTGGCCCTGCAAGGGCACCCAGAGCTCTTTTTGGTGGCAGCTTGTGTCTGTGAGGGATCTTGATCCATGCTGAATTTCAGGAGTAGCAGTCGACTCCCAGACATGGTACCTTCGATGCAAACAGTGGCGCTTTTCCACGTGAAAGAAAACTCAGTCTCCCATATCCATGATGCCACTTTTAAGGAGGAATTTAGCCCTACAATTGCAGCCAGAGTTCTAGTTGATGGCAGCTTGCGTCTGGGAAGGATCTTGATCTGGGCGGCATTTCAGGTGGCGTCAGGGGGCACATTGCCTTCGGGCCGGGACACAAAAAGTGTCCCTTTTCTCTGAGAAAGAGAACTCTGACCCCCAGTTTCTTGATGCCTGTTTGGAGGAGGGTTTTGGCCCTGCAAGGGAAGCCAGGGTCCTTGTCGGTGGCAGCTTTGGTCTGCGAGGGATCTTGTTCCATGCGGAATTTGAAGAGGGGGCAGTCGACTCCCAGACATGGGGCCTACAATAGAAATGATGGCACTTTTCCACGTGAAAGAAAACTAAGGCCCCCAGATTCATGATGTCGGTTTGGTGGAGGGTTTTTGCCCTACAAATTCAACCAGAGTCCTGGTTGATGACAGCTTGCGTCAGCGAATAATCTTTATTCATACAGCATTTCAGGTGGCGTCCGGGAGAACAGTGCCTTTAGGGCCGGGACACAAAAAGTGTCCCTTTTCTCTGAGAAAGAGAACTCTGCCCCCCACTTTCTTGATGTCAGTTTGGAGGAGGGTTTTGGCCCTGCAAGGGCAGCCAGGGTCCTTGTCGGTGGCAGCTTGGGTCTGTGAGGGATCTTGCTCCATGCGGAATTTGAAGAGGCGGCAGTCGACTCCCAGACATGGGGCTGCGATACAAACAATGTCGCTTTTCCATGTGAAAGAAAACTCAGCCCTCCAGATCCATGATGCCAGTTTTTAGGAGGCATTTAGCCCTACAATTGCAGCCAGAGTTCTAGTTGATGGCAGCTTGGGTCTGGGAAGGATCTTGATCCATGCGGCATTTCAGGTGGCGTCCGGGAGCAGAGTGCCTTAGGGCCGGGACACAAAAAGTGTCCCTTTTCTCTGAGAAAGAGAACTCTGCCCCCCCAGTTTCTTGATGTCAGTTTGGAGGAGGGTTTTGGCCCTGCAAGGGCAGCCAGGGTCCTTGTCGGTGGCTGCTTGGGTCTGCGAGGGATCTTGATCCATACGGAATTGGAAGAGGCAGCAGGGAGCAGAGTGCCTTAGGCCGGGACAAGAAAAGTGTCCCATTTCTGTGAGAAAGAGAACTCTGCCCCCCACTTTCTTGATGTCAGTTTGGAGGAGGGTTTTGGCCCTGCAAGGGCAGCCAGGGTCCTTGTCGGTGGCAGCTTAGGTCTGCGAGGAATCTTGCTCCATGCGGAATTTGAAGAGACGGCAGTTGATTCCCAGACATGGGGCCTACGATATAAATGATGGCACTTATCCATGTGAAAGAAAACTCAGTCTCCCAAATCCATGATGCCAGTTTTTAAGAGGCATTTAGCCCTGCAATTGCAGCCAGAGTTCTAGTTGATGGCAGCTTGCCTCAGCCAGGAATCTTGATCCAGACGGAATTTCAGGTGGCGTCCGGGAGCACAGTGCCTTAGGGCCGGGACACAAAAAGTGTCCCTTTTCTCTGAGGAAGAGAACTCTGCCCCCCAGTTTCCTGACGTCAGTTTGGAGGACGGTTTTGGCCCTGCAAGGGCAGCCAGGGTCCTTGTCGGTGGCAGCTTGGGTCTGTGAGGGATCTTGCTCCATGCGGAATTTGAAGAGATGGCAGTTGATTCCCAGACTTGGGGCCTACGATACAAATGATGGCACTTATCCACGTGAAAGAAAACTTAGGCCCGAAATTCATGATGCCGGTTTGGTGGAGGATTTTAGCCCTACAAATGCAACCAGAGTCCTGGCTGATGGCAGCTTGCGTCAGCGAATAATTTTTATCCATATGGTATTTCAGGTGGCGTCCGGGAGCACAGTGCCTTAGGGCCGGGACACAAAAAGTGTCATTTTTCTCTGAGAAAGAGAACTCTGCCCCCCAGTTTCTTGATGTCAGTTTGGAGGAGGGTTTTGGCCCTGCAAGGGCAGCCAGGGTCCTAGTCGGTGGCAGCTTGGGTCTGCAATGAATCTTGATCGATACGAATTTTCAGGAGGAAGCAGGGAGCAGAGTGCCTTAGGGCAGGGATACAAAAAGTGTCCCTTTTCTCTGAGAAAGAGAACTCTGCCCCCCAGTTTCTTGATGTCAGTTTGGAGGAGGGTTTTGGGCCTGCAAGGGCAGCCAGGGTCCTTCTTGGTGGCAGCTTGGGTCTGCGAGGAATCTTAATCCATGCGGAATTTCAGCATGCGGCTGTCAACTCCCAGATATGTGGCCTTCGATACAAACAATGGCGCTTTTCCATGTGAAAGAAAACTCAGTCCCCCAGATGCATGATGCCAGTTTTTAGGAGGCTTTTAGCCCTACAATTGCAGCCAGAGTTCTAGTTGATGGCAGCTTGGGTCTGCGAGTAATCTTGATACATACGGAATTTCAGGAGGCAGCAGGGAGCACAGTGCCTTAGGGCCGCGACACAAAATGTGTCCCTTTTGTCTGAGAAAGAGAACTCTGCCCCCCAGTTTCTTGATGTCAGTTTGGAGGAGGGTTTTGGCCCTGCAAGGGCAGCCAGGTTCCTTGTCAGTGGTAGCCTGGGTCTGCGAGGGATCTTGATCCATGAGAAATTTCAGCAGGCAGCAGGGAGAACAGTGCCTTAGGGCCGGGACACAAAAAGTGTCCCTTTTCTATGAGGAAGAGAACTCTGCCCCCCGCTTTCTTGATGTCAATTTGGAGGAGGGTTTTGGCCCTGCAAGGGCAGCCAGGGTCCTTGTTGGTGGCAGTTTGGGTCTGCGAGGAATCTTAATCCATGCGGAATTTCAGCATGCGGCTGTCAACTCCCAGGGATGTGGCCTTCAGTACAAACAATGGCACTATTCCATCTAAAAGAAAACTCAGTCCCCCAGATGCATGATGCCTGTTTTTAGGAGGCATTTAGCCCTGCAATTGCAGCCAGAGTTCTGCTTGATGGCAGCTTGGGTCTGGGAAGGATCTTGATCCGTGCGGCATTTCAGGTGGCGTCCGGGAGCACAGTGCCCTCGGGCCGGGACACAAAATGTGTCCCTTTTCTCTGAGAAAGAGAACTCTGCCCCCCAGTTTCTTGATGTCAGTTTGGAGGAGGGTTTTGGCCCTGCAAGGGCAGCCAGCGTCCTTGTCGGTGGCAGCTTGGGTCTGTAAGGGATCTTGATCCATACGGAATTTCAGGAGGCATCCGGGAGCACAGTGCCTTAGGGCCGGGACACAAAAGGTCCCTTTTCTCTGAGAAAGAGAACTCTGCCCCCCAGTTTCTTGATGTCAGTTTGGAGGAGGGTTTTGGCCCTGCAAGGGCAGCCCGGATCCTTGTCTGTGGCAGCTTGGGTCTGCCGAGGAATCTTGATCCATACGGAATTTTGAGGTCGGCGTCGACCCCAAGACATGGGGCCTACGCATACAAATGATGGCACTTTTCCAAGTGAAGAAAACTCAGGTCTCCAAAACCATGATTCCAGTTTTTAGGAGGCATTTAGCCTACAATTGAGCCAGAGTCTAGTGATGTCAGCTTGCGTCAAGCCAGGAATCTTGATCCATACAGAATTCAGGTGGCGTTACCGGGAGCACTGTGCCTTAGGGCTGGGACACAAAAGTGTCCTTTTTCTCTGGGAAAGAGAACTCTGCCCCCCACTTTCTTGATGTCAGTTTGGAGGAGGGTTTTGGCCCTGCAAGGGCAGCCAGGGTCCTTGTCGGTGGCAGCTTGGGTCTGCGAGGAATCTTGATCCATACGGATTCTCAGGAGGAAGCAGGGAGCACACTGCCTTAGGGCCGGGACACAAAAAGTGTCCCTTTTCTCTGAGAAAGAGAACTCTGCCCCCCAGTTTCTTGATGTCAGTTTGGAGGAGGGTTTTGGCCCTGCAAGGGCAGCCAGGGTCCGTGTCGGTGGCAGCTTGGGTCTGTGAGGGATCTTGATCCATGCGGATTTTCAGCAGGCAGCAGGGAGCACAGTGCCTTAGGGTCGGGACACAAAATGTGTCCCTTTTCTCTGATATAGAGAACTCTGTCCCCCAGGTTCTTGATGCCAGTTTCGAGGAGGGTTTTGGCCCTGCAAAGGCAGCCAGGGTCCTTGTCGGTGGCAGCTTGGGTCTTTGAGGGGTCTTGATCCATGCCGAATTTCAGGAGGTATCCGGGAGCACAGTGCCTTAGGGCCAGGACACAAAATGCGTCCCTTTTCTCTGAGGAAGAGAACTCTGCCCCCCACTTTCTTGATGTCAGTTTGGAGGAGGGTTTTGGCCCTGCATGGGCAGCCAGGGTCATTCTCAGTGGTAGCATGGGTCTGTGAGGAATCTTAATCTATGCGGACTTTCAGCATGCGGCTGTCAACTTCCAGGTATGTGGCCTTCGATACAAACAATGGCACTTTTCCATCTGAAAGAAAACTCAGTCCCCCAGATGCATGATGCCAGTTTTTAGGAGGCATTTAGCCCTACAATTGCAGCCAGAGTTCTAGTTGATGGCAGCTTGAGTCTGGAAAGGATCTTGATCCATACGGAATTTCAGGTGGCGTCCAGGAGCACAGGCCCCCTTAGGGCCGGGACACAAGAAGTGTCCCTTTTCTCTGAGAAAGAGAACTCTGCCCCCCACTTTCTTGATGTCAGTTTGGAGGAGGGTTTTGGCCCTGCAAGGGCAGCCAGAGTCCTTGTCGGTGGCAGCTTGGGTCTGTGATGGATCTTGCTCCATGCGGAATTTGAAGACGCGGCTGTCAATTCCCAGACATGGGCCTACGATACAAATGATGGCACTTTCCACGTGAAAGAAAACTCAGCCTCCCAGATCCATGATGCCAGTTTTTAGGAGGCATTTAGCCCTACAATTGCAGCCAGAGTTCTAGTTGATGGCAGCTTGCGTCAGCCAGTACTCTTGATCCATACGGAATTTCAGGAGGCGTCCGGGAGAATAGTGCCTTAGGCCGGGACACAAAAAGTGTCCCTTTTCTCTGAGAAAGGGAACTCTGCCCCCCACTTTCTTGATGTCAGTTTGGAGGAGGGTTTTGGCCCTGCAAGGGCAGCCAGGGTCCTTGTCAGTGGCAGCTTGGGTCTGCGAGGAATCTTTATCCATGCGGAATTTCAGAGGCAGCAGGGAGAAGAGTGCCTTCGGGCCGGGATACAACAAGTGTCCCTTTTCTCTGAGAAAGAGAACTCTGCCCCCCACTTTCTTGATGTCAGTTTGGAGGAGGGTTTTGGCCCTGCAAGGGCAGCCAGGGTACTTCTCGGTCGCAGCTTGGGTATGCGAGGAATCTTGATCCATGCGGAATTTCAGCTTGCGGCAGTTGACTCCCAGATATGTGGCCTTCGATACAAACAGTGGCGCTTTTCCATGTGAAAGAAAACTCAGTCCACCAGATGCATGATGCCAGTTTTTAGGAGGCATTTAGCCCTACAATTGCAGCCAGAGTTCTAGTTGATGGCCGCTTGGGTCTGGGAAGCATCTTGATCTGTGCGGCATTTCACCTGGCGTCCGGGAGCAGAGTGCCTTAGGGCCAGGACACAATAAGTGTCCCTTTTCTCGGAGAAAGAGAACTCTGCCCCCCACTTTCTTGATGTCAGTTTGGAGGAGGGTTTTGGCCCTGCAAGGGCAGCCAGGGTCCTTGTCGGTGGCAGCTGGGTCTGTGAGGGATCTTGATCAATACGGAATCTTAAGAAGACGGAGTGATTCCCAGCATCAGGGGCCACATACAAATGATGGCATTATCCACGCTGAAAGAAAACTTAGGCCCGAAATTCATGATGTCGGTTGTGGAGGATTTTAGCCCTACAAATGCAACCAGATCCTGGTTGATTGGCAGCTTGCGTCAGCGAAATAATTTGATCCATACGGAATTTCAGGTGGCGTCCGCGGGAGCAGAGTGCCTTAGGGCCAGGACACAAAAAGTGTCCCTTTTCTCTGAGAAAGAGAACTCTGCCCCCCAGTTTCTTGATGTCAGTTTGGAGGAGGGTTTTGGCCCTGCAAGGGCAGCCAGGGTCCTTGTCGGTGGCAGCTTGGGTCTGTGAGAGATTTGGCTCCATGCGGAATTTGAAGAGGCGGCAGTTGATTCCCAGACAGGGGGCCTACGATACATATGATGGCACTTTTCCACGTGAAAGAAAACTCAGTTCCCAGATCCACGCATGCCAGTTTTTTAGGAGGCATTTAGCCCTTGCAAGGGCAGCCAGAGTTCTAGTTGATGGCAGCTTGCATCAGCCAGGGAATCTTGATCCATCCGGAATTTCAGGTGGAGTCCGGGAGCACAGTGCCTTCGGGCCGGGACACAAAAAGTGTCCCTTTTCTCTGAGAAAGAGAACTCTGCCCCTTAGTTTCTTGATGTCAGTTTGGAGGAGGGTTTTGGCCCTGCAAGGGCAGCCAGGGTCCTTGTCGGTGGCAGCTGGGGTCTGGGAGGAATCTTGATCCATGCAGAATTTCAGCAGGCAGCAGGGAGCACAGTGCCTTAGGGCCGGGACACAAAAAGTGTCCCTTTTCTCTGAGAAAGAGAACTCTGTCCCCCAGATTCTTGATGTCAGTTTGGAGGAGAGTTTTGGCCCTGCAATTGCAGCCAGGGTCCTTCTTCGGTGGCAGCTTGGGGGCTGCGAGAATCCTGATCCAGCGGGAAATCTTCAGGAGGCATCCGGGAGCACAGTGCCTTTGGCTCGGCACACAAAAGTGTCCCTTCTCTGGGAAAGAGAACTCTGCCCCACTTTCTTGTTGTCAGTTTGGAGGAGGGTTTTGGCCCTGCAAGGGCAGCCGGGGTCTTTGTTGGTGGCAGCTTGTGTCTGCGAGGAATCTTAATCCATGCGGAATTTCAGCATGAGGCAGTCAACCCCCAGATATGTGCCCTACGATGAAAACAATGGCGCTTTTCTATGTGAAAGAAAACTCAGTCCCCCAGATGCATGATGCCAGTTTTTAGGAGGCATTTAGCCCTACAATTGCAGCCAGAGTTCTAGTTGATGGCAGCTTGGGTCTTGGAAGGATCTTGATCCATACGGAATTTCAGGTGGCGTCCGGGAGCACAGTGCCTTAGGGCCGGGACACAAAAAGTGTCCCTTTTCTCTGAGAAAGAGAACTCTGCCCGCCACTTTCTTGATGTCAGTTTGGAGGAGGGTTTTGGCCCTGCAAGGGCAGCCAGGGTCCTTCTCGGTGGCAGCTTGGGTCTGTGAGGGATCTTGCTCCATGCGGAATTTGAAGAGGCGGCAGTTGATTCCCAGACATGGGGCCTACGATACAAATGATGGCACTTATCCACGTGAAAGAAAACTTAGGCCCGAAATTCATGATGTCGGTTTGTGGAGGATTTTAGCCCTACAAATGCAACCAGAGTCCTGGTTGATGGCAGCTTGCGTCAGCGAATAATTTTGATCCATACGGAATTTCAGGTGGCGTCCGGGAGCAGAGTGCCTTAGGGCTGGGACACAAAAAGTGTCCCTCTTCTCGGAGAAAGGGAACTCGGCCCCCCCCTTTCTTAATGTCAGTTTGGAGGAGGATTTTGGCCCTGCAAGGCCAGCCAGGGTCCTTGTCGGTGAGCGCTTGGGTCAACGAGGAATCTTGATCCATGCGGAATTTCAGGAGGCAGCAGGGAGAACAGTGCCTTAGGGCCGGGACACAAAAAGTGTCCCTTTTCTCTGAGAAAGAGAACTCTGCCCCACACTTTCTGGATGTCAGTTTTGAGGAGGGTTTTGGCCCTGCAAAGGAAGCCAGGGTCCTTGTTGGTGGCAGCTTGGGTCTGCGGGGAATCTTGATCCATGCGGAATTTCAGGAATCATCCAGGAGCACAGTGCCTTAGGGCCGGGACACAAAAAGTGTCCCTTTTCTCTGAGGAAGAGAACTCTGCACCCCAGTTTCCTGACATCAGTTTGGTGGAGGGTTTTGGCCCTGCAAGGGCAGCCAGGGTCCTTGTCGGTGGCAGCTTGGGTCTGTGATGGATCTTGCTCCATGCGGAATTTGAAGAGGCGGCTGTCGACTCCCAGACATGGGGCCTACGATACAAATGATGGCACTTATCCACGTGAAAGAAAACTCAGTCTCCCAAATCCATGGCGCCAGTTTTTAGGAGGCATTTAGCCCTACAATTGCAGCCAGAGTTCTAGTTGATGGCAGCTTGCATCACCCAGTAATCTTGATCCATACGGAATTTCAGGTGGCGTCCGGGAGCAGAATGCCTTAGGGCTGGGACACAAAAAGTGTTCCTTTTCTCGGAGAAAGGGAACTCTGCCCCCCAGTTTCTTGATGTCAGTTTGGAGGAGGGTTTTGGCCCTGCAAGGGCAGCCAGGGTCCTCTTCAGTGGCAGCTTGGGTCTGCGAGGAATCTTGATCCATGCGGAATTTCAGCAGGCAGCAGGGAGAATAGTGCCTTCGGGCCGGGACACAAAAAAGTGTCCCTTTTCTCTGAGAAAGAGAACTCTGCCCCCCAGTTTCTTGATGTCAGTTTGGAGGAGGGTTTTGGCCCTGCAAGGGCAGCCAGGGTCCTTGTCGGTGGCAGCTTGGGTCTGTGAGGGATCTTAATCCATGCGGAATTTGAAGAGGCGGCTGTCTATCCCCAGACATGGGGCCTTCGATTCAAACCATGGCGCTTTTCCATGTGAAAGAAAACTCAGTCCTCCAGATCCATGATGCCAGTTTTTACGAGGCATTTAGCCCTACAATTGCAGCCAGAGTTCTAGTTGATGGCAGCTTGGGTCTGGGAAGGATCTTGATCCATACGGATTTTCAGGAGACATCCGGGAGAATAGTGCCTTCGGGCCAGGACACAAAAAGTGGCCCTTTTCTCTGAGAAAGAGAACTCTGCCCGCCACTTTCTTTATGTCAGTTTGGAGGAGGGTTTTGGCCCTGCAAGGGCAGCCAGGGTCCTTGTCGGTGGCAGCTTGGGTCTGTGAGGGATCTTGCTCCATGCGGAATTTGAAGAGACGGCAATTGATTCCCAGACATCGGGCCTACGATACAAATGATTGCACTTATCCACTTGAAAGAAAACTTAGGCCCGAAATTCATGATGTCGGTTTGGTGGAGGATGTTAGCCCTACAAATGCAACCAGAGTCCTGGTTGATGGCAGCTTGCGTCAGCAAATAATTTTGATCCATACGGAATTTCAGGTGGCGTCCGGGAGAACAGTGCCTTAGGGCCGGGACACAAAAAGTGTCCCCTTTCTCTGAGAAAGAGAACTCTGCCCCCCAGTTTCTTGATGTCAGTTTGGAGGAGGATTTTGGCCCTGCAAAGGCAGCCAGGGTCCTTGTCAGTGGCAGCTTGGGTCTGCGAGGAATCTTGATCCATGCGGAATTTCAGGAGTCATCTGGGAGCACAGTGCCTTAGGGCCGGCACACAAAAAGTGTCCGTTTTCTCTGGGAAAGAGAACTCTGCCCCCCACTTTCTTGATGTAGGTTTGGAGGAGGGTTTTGGCCCTGCAAGGGCAGCCAGGGTCCTTGTCGGTGGCAGCTTGGGTCTACGAGGAATCTCGATCCATGTGGAATTTCAGGAGACAGCAGGGAGAACAGTGCCTTCGGGCCGGGACACAAAAAGTGGCCCTTTTCTCTGAGAAAGAGAACTCTGCCCCCCAGTTTCTTGATGTCAGTTTGGAGGAGGGTTTTCGTCCTGCAAGGCAGCCAGTCCTTCGTCGGTGCAGCTTGGGTTCGCGAGGAATCTTGATCCATTGCCGGAATTCAGCTTGCGGGCTGCTCAACTCCCAGATATGTGGGGCCTTCGATACAAAACAGTGGCCGCTTTTCCATGTGAAGAAACTCAGTCCCCCAGATGCATGATGGCCAGTTTTTAGGAGCATTTAGCCCTACATTGCAAGCCAGCAGTTCTAGTTGATGGCCGACTTTGGGTCTGGCGAAGCATCTTGAGCCATGCCGCGCATTTCACCTGCCGTCCGGAGTACCGTGCCTTAGGGCAGGACACAAAAAGCTGTCCCTTTTCTCTGAGAAGACAGCCTCTGCCCCCCACTTTCTTGATGTCAGTTTGGAGGCAGGGTTTTGGCCCTGCAAGGGCAGCCAGGGCCCTTGTCCGGTGGCAGCTTGCGTCTGATGCAGGATCTTGCTCCATGCTGCGAATTTGAAGAGACGGCAGTTGATCCAGACATGGGGCCTACGATACAAAATATGGCACTTTTCCACGTGAAAGAAAACTCAATCTCCCATATCCACGATGCCAGTTTTTAGGAGGCATTTAGCCCTACAATTGCAGCCAGAGTTCTAGTTGATGGCAGCTTGGGTCTGGGAAGGATCTTGATCCATACGGAATTTCAGGAGGCGTCCGGGAGAACAGTGCCTTCGGGCCGGAACACAAAAAGTGTCCCTTTTCTCTGAGAAAGAGAACTCTCCCCCCCACTTTCTTGATGTCAGTTTGGAGGAAGGTTTTGGCCCTGCAAGGGCAGCCAGGTTCCTTGTCAGTGGTAGCTTGGGTCTGCGAGGGATCTTGATCCATGAGAATTTTCAGCAGGCAGCAGGGAGAAGAGTGCCTTAGGGCCAGGACACAAAGAGTGTCCCTTTTCTCTGAGAAAGAGAACTCTGCCCCCCACTTTCTTGATGTCAGTTTGGAGGAGGGTTTTTGCCCTGCAAGCGCAGCCAGGGTCCTTCGCGGTGGTAGCTTGGGTCTGTGAGAGATCATGCTCCATGCGGAATTTGAAGAGGCATCCGGAGCACAGTGCCTTAGGCCGGCACCACAAAAGTGTCCCTTCCTGGGAAAGAGAACCTCTCCCCAAGTTTCTTATGTCAGTTTTGCGAGGAGGTGTTTTGCCCTGCAAGCGCAGCCAGGGTCCTTGTCTGTGGCAGCTTGGGTCTGCGAGGAATCTTAATCCATGCCGAATTTCAGCATGCGGCTGTCGACTCCCAGATATGTGGCCTTCGATACAAACAATGGCGCTTTTCTATGTGAAAGAAAACTCAGTCCTCCAGATGCATGATGCCAGTTTTTAGGAGGAATTAAGCCCTACAATTGCAGCCAGAGTTCTAGTTGATGGCAGCTTGGGTCTGGGAAGGATCTTGATCCATACGGATTTTCAGGAGACATCCGGGAGAATAGTGCCTTCGGGCCAGGACACAAAAAGTGTCCCTTTTCTCTGAGAAAGAGAACTCTGCCCCCCAGTTTCTTGATGTCAGTTTGGAGGAGGGTTTTGGCCCTTCAAAGGCAGCCAGGGTCCTTGTCCGGTGCAGCTTGGGTCTGCGTGGAATCTTAATCCATGCGGAATTTCAGCATGCGGCTGTAAACTCCCAGATATGTGGCCTTCGATGCAAACAATGGCGCATTTCTATGTGAAAAATAAATCAGTCCCCCAGATCCATGATGCCAGTTTTCAGGAGGCATTTAGCCCTAAAATTGCAGCCAGAGTTCTAGTTGATGGCAGCTTG
>JAVTVJ010004145.1:0-10232 GCA_034509425.1 Eopsaltria australis
TGGATGGAAAAGTCAAGGTTGGATCTCAACAGGGATGAGTTTTGGGATAAAAACGCTCCAACTGGACAGAACAGTCAACTTTGGGTGGAAAAGCCAATATTGGACTTCAATGGGGACAAATTTTAGGATAAAAACGCCCCAATTGGGTAGAAAAGTCAACGTCGGACATCAACGAGGATGGATTTGGAATAAAAATGCCCAGTTGGGTGAAAAGCCAACGCTGGGCCTCAAGGGGGATGGATTTTTTGGATAAAAACACCCAGTTGGGTGGAAAAGTCAAGATTCAACATCAATGGGACAAATTTCGGGATAAAAACGATCCCTTTGGACCAAACCCCAAGATTTTGGTCAATGGGGAAGAATTTTGGGTAAAAACTCCCTAATTGTATGGAAAAGTCAATGTTGGACCTCAATGGGGATGAATTTGGGGTAAAAAGGCCGAGTTGGGTGGAAAAGCCAATGTTGGGTGGAAAAGTCAAGGTTCAACATGCAATGGGACAAATTTTGGGATAAAAAACGCCCACCGTTGGATCAAAACAGCCACGACTTTTGGGCCAATAGGATGAATTTTGGGATAAAAATGCCTCCAATTGGGTAGAAAAGTCAACGTTAAGTTTATGAGGATGGATTTGTGATAAAAATGCTCGCAATTGGGTGGAAAAGTCAGTGTTGGGGTGGAAAAGGTCAATGTTCAACATCAATGGGACAAATTTTGAGATAAAAACGCCCCCGTTGGACAAAACCCCAAGATTTTGGTCAATGGGGATGAATTTTGGGATAAAAACGCTCCATTTTGGTGAAAAAGTCAACGCTGGATGGAAAAATCAAGGTTGGATCTCAACAGGGATGTGTTTTAAGATAAAAACGCTGCAATTGGATTCAAAAGTCAGCGTTGGGTGAAAAAGTCAATATTGGACCTCAACGGGGACAAATTTTGAGATAAAAACGCCCCCGTTGGACCAAACCGGAAGAGTTTGGTCAATGGGGATGAATTTTTGGGATAAAAACTTCCCAATTGGGTGAAAAAGTCAACGCTGGATAAAAAAGTCAAGGTTGCAATTCAACGGGGATGAGTTTTGGGATAAAAACGCTCCAATTGGACGGAAAAGTCAACTTTGGGTTGAAAAGCCAATGTTGCATTTCAACGGGGACAAATTTTAGGATAAAAACGCCCCAATGGATGGAAAAGTCAATGTTGGGTGAAAAAGTCAATGTTGGACCTCAACGGGGACAAATTTTAGGATAAAACACCCCAATTGGGTAGAAAAGTCAACGTCGGACATCAACGAGGATGGATTTGGAATAAAAATGCCCAGTTGGGTGGAAAACCCAACGCTGGGCCTTAAGGGGGATGGATTTTTGGATAAAGACACCCAGTTTCGTATAAAGTCAAGATTCAACATCAATGGGACATATTTCGGGATAAAAACGCTCCCTTTGGACCAAACCCCAAGATTTTGGTCAATGGGGAAGAATTTTGGGGTAAAACTCCCTAATTGTATGGAAAAGTCAATGTTGGACCTCAATGGGGATGAATTGGGGGTAAAAAGGCCCAGTTGGGTGGAAAAGCCAATGTTGGGTGGAAAAGTCAAGGTTCAACATCAATGGGACAAATTTTGGGATAAAAACGCCCCCGTTGGATCAAAACCCACGACTTTGGTCAATGGGGATGAAATTTTGGGGTAGAAATGCTCCAATTTGGTAGAAAATTAAACGTCGAGCTTCAATGAGGATGGATTTGTGATAAAAATGCCCCAATTGGTCGGAAAAGTCAGTGTTGGGTGGAAGGTAATGTTAAAGCATAATGGGAACAATTTTGCGATGAAAAACCGCCCCGGGTGGAAGAAACCCAGAGATTTGTGGTTCAATGGGGACTGAAATTTTGAGATAAAACGCTCCAGTTGGGAGGTGAAGGTACGTTGGATGGAAAAATCATAGGGATGGATCTAAACAGGGTGGTTTTTGGGATAAAAATGCCCCAATTGAATGGAAAAGTCAACGTTGGTTGGAAAACTCAATATTGGACCTCAATGGGGACAAATTTTAGGATAAAAACGCCCCCATCCTACCAAAACCAAAGATTTTGGTCAATGGGGGTGAATTTTGGGATGAAAACGCCCCAATTGGGTGAAAAAGTCAACGTTGGATGGAAAAGTCAAGGTTGGAACTCAACAGGGATGAGTTTTGGGATAAAAGCGCTCCAATTGGACGGAAAATTGAACATTGGGTGGAAAAGCCAATATTGGACCTCAATTGGAACAAATTTTGGGATAAAAACGCCCCCGTTGGACCAAACCCCAACATTTTGGTCAATGGGGATGAATTTTGGGATAAAAATGCTCCAATTGTACGGAAAAGTCAACATTGGGTGGAAAACTCAATATTGGGCTTCAACGGGGACAAATATTGGGATAAACATGCCCCTGTTGGACCAAACCCCAAGACTTTGTTCAATGGGGACAAATTTTGGGATAAAAACGCCCTAATTGGGTAGAAAAGTCAACGTCGGACATCAACGAGGATGGATTTGGAATAAAAATGCCCAGTTGGGTGGAAAAGCCAACGCTGGGCCTCAAGGGGGATGGATTTTGGATAAAAACACCCAGTTGGGTGGAAAAGTCAAGATTCAACATCAATGGGACAAATTTCGGGATAAAAACGCCCCCGTTGGACCAAACCCCAAGACTTAGGTCAATGGGGATGAATTTTTTGGATAAAAATGCCCCAGTTGTGTGGAAAAGCCAATGTTGGGTGAAGAAGTCAAGGTTCAACATCAATGGGACAAATTTTGGGATAAAAACGCCCCCGTTGGACCAAACCCCAACATTTTGGCAATTGGGGATGAATTTTTGTGATAAAAATGCTCCAATTGGGTAGAAAAGTAAAAGTCGGGCTTCAATGAGGATGGATTTGTGATAAAAATGCCCCAATTGGGCGGAAAAGTCAGTGTTGGGTGGAAAGGTCAATGTTCAACATCAATGGGACAAATTTTGAGATAAAAACGCCCCCGTTGGACCAAACCCCAAGATTTTGGTCAATGGGGATGAATTTTGAGATAAAAACGCTCCAGTTGGGTAAAAAAGTAAACGTTGGATGGAAAAATCAAGGTTGGATCTCAACAGGGATGAGTTTTGGGATAAAAACGCTCCAATTGGACGGAAAAGTCAACGTTGGGTGAAAAAGTAAATATTGGACCTCAATGGGGACAAATTTTGGGATAAAAACTCCCCCATACCACCAAAACCTAAGATTTTGGTCAATGGGGGTTAATCTTGGGATAAAAACACCCCAATTGGGTTAAAAAGTCAACGCTGGATGGAAAAGTCAAGGTTGGAACTCAACAGGGATGAGTTTTGGGATAAAAACGCTCCAATTGGACGGAAAATTCAACATGGGGTGGAAAAGCCAATATTGGACCTCAATGGGGACAAATTTTAGGATAAAAACGCCCTCGTTGGACCAAACCCCAACATTTTGGTCAATGGGGATGAATTTTTGGGATGAAAACGTCCCAATTGGGTGAAAAAGTCAACGCTGGATGGAAAAAACCAAGGTTGGATCTCAACAGGGATGAGTTTTGGGATAAAAACGATCCAATTGGATGGAAAAGTCAGCGTTAGTTGAAACAGTCAATATTGGACCTCAACGGGGGCAAATTTTGGGATAAAAACGCCCCCGTTGGACCTAACCCCAAGACTTAGGTCAATGGGGATGAATTTTGGAATAAAAACGCTCCAGTTAGGTGAAAAAGTCAACGCTGGATAAAAAAGTCAAGGTTGGATCTCAACAGGGATGAGTTTTGGGATAAAAACGCTCCAATTGGACGGAAAAGTAAACTTTGGGTGGAAAAGCCAATGTTGCATTTCAACGGGGACAAATTTAAGATAAAAACACCCCAATTGGGTAGAAATGTCAACGTCGGACATCAACGAGGATGGATTTGGAATAAAAATGCCCAGTTGGGTGGAAAAGCCAACGCTGGGCCTCAAGGGGGATGGATTTTTGGATAAAAACACCCAGTTGGGTGGAAAAGTCAAGATTCAACATCAATGGGACAAATTTCGGGATAAAAACGCTCCCTTTGGACCAAACCCCAAGATTTTGGTCAATGGGGAAGAATTTTGGGGTAAAAACTCCCTAATTGTATGGAAAAGTCAATGTTGGACCTCAATGGGGATGAATTTGGGGTAAAAAGGCCCAGTTGGGTGGAAAAGCCAATGTTGGGTGGAAAAGTCAAGGTTCAACATCAATGGGACAAATTTTGGGATAAAAACGCCCCCGTTGGATCAAAACCCACGACTTTGGTCAATGGGGATGAATTTTGGGATAAAAACGCTCCAATTGGGTAGAAAAGTCAAAGTTGGGCATCAATGAGGATGGATTTGTGATAAAAATGCCCCAATTGGGTGGAAAAGTCAGTGTTGGGTGGAAAGGTCAATGTTCAACATCAATGGGACAAATTTTGAGATAAAAACGCCCCCGTTGGACCAAACCCCAAGATTTTGGTCAATGGGGATGAATTTTGAGATAAAAACGCTCCATTTTGGTAAAAAAGTCAACGTTGGATGGAAAAGTCAAGGTTGGATCTCAACAGGGATGAGTTTTGGGATAAAAACGCTCCAATTGGACGGAAAAGTCAACTTTGGGTGGAAAAGCCTATATTGGACTTCCATAAGGACAAATTTTAGGATAAAAACGCCCCAATTGGGTAGAAAAGTCAACGTCGGACATCAACGAGGATGGATTTGGAATAAAAATGACCAGTTGGGTGGAAAAGACAACGCTGGGCCTCAAGGGGGATGGATTTTTGGATAAAAACAGCCAGTTGGGTGGAAAAGTCAAGATTCAACATCAATGGGACAAATTTCGGGATAAAAACGCTCCCTTTGGACCAAACCCCAAGATTTTGGTCAATGGGGAAGAATTTTGGGGTAAAAACTCCTTAATTGTATGGGAAAGTCAATGTTGGACCTCAATGGGGATGAATTTGGGGTAAAAAGGCCCAGTTGGGTGGAAAAGCCAATGTTGGGTGGAAAAGTCAAGGTTCAACATCAATGGGACAAATTTTGGGATAAAAACGCCCCCGTTGGATCAAAACCCACGACTTTGGTCAATGGGGATGAATTTTGGGATAAAAACGCTCCAATTGGGTAGACAAGTACACGTTAAGTTTATGGGGATGAATTTGGGGTAAAAAGGCCCAGTTGGGTGGAAAAGCCAATGTTGGGTGGAAAAGTCAAGGTTCAACATCAATGGAACAAATTTTGAGATAAAAACGCCCCCGTTGGACCAAACCCCAAGATTTTGGTCAATGGGGATGAATTTTGGGATAAAAACGCTCCATTTGGGTGAAAAAGTCAACGCTGGATGGAAAAATCAAGGTTGGATCTCAACAGGGATGAGTTTTGGGATAAAAACGCTCCAATTGGATGGAAAAGTCAACGTTGGTTGAAAAAGTCAATATTGGACCTCAACGGGAACAAATTTTGGGATAAAAACGCCCCCGTTGGACCAAACCGGAAGAGTTTGGTCAATGGGGATGAATTTTGAGATAAAAACGCTCCATTTGGGTGAAAAAGTCAACGTTGGATGGAAAAGTCAGGGTTGGATCTCAACAGGGATGAGTTTTGGGATAAAAACGCTCCAATTGGACGGAAAAGTCAACTTTGGGTGGAAAAGCCAATACTGGACTTCAATGGGGACAAATTTTAGGATAAAAACGCCCCAATTGGTTAGAAAAGTCAACGTCGGACATCAACGAGGATGGATTTGGAATAAAAATGCCCAGTTGGGTGGAAAAGCCAACGCTGGGCCTCAAGGGGGATGGTTTTTTGGATAAAAACACCCAGTTGGGTGGAAAAGTCAAGATTCAACATCAATGGGACAAATTTCGGGATAAAAACGCTCCCTTTGGACCAAACCCGAAGATTTTGGTCAATGGGGAAGAATTTTGGGGTAAAAACTCCCTAATTGTATGGAAAAGTCAATGTTGGACCTCAATGGGGATGAATTTGGGGTAAAAAGGCCCAGTTGGGTGGAAAAGCCAATGTTGGGTGGAAAAGTCAAGGTTCAACATCAATGGGACAAATTTTGGGATAAAAACGCCCCCGTTGGATCAAAACCACGACTTTGGTCAATGGGGATGAATTTTGGGATAAAAACGCTCCAATTGGGTAGAAAAGTCAAAGTTGGGCATCAATGAGGATGGATTTGTGATAAAAATGCCCCAATTGGGTGGAAAAGTCAGTGTTGGGTGGAAAGGTCAATGTTCAACATCAATGGGACAAATTTTGAGATAAAAACGCCCCCGTTGGACCAAACCCCAAGATTTTGGTCAATGGGGATGAATTTTGGGATAAAAACGCTCCATTTGGGTGAAAAAAGTAAACGTTGGATGGAAAAGTCAAAGTTGGATCTCAACAGGGATGAGTTTTGGGATAAAAGCGCTCCAATTGGACGGAGAATTCAACGTTGGTTGGAAAAGCCAATTATGGACTTCAATGGGGACAAATTTTGGGATAAAACGACCCCGTTGGACCAAACCCCAACATTTTGGTCAATGGGGAAGAATTTTAGGGTAAAAATGCTCCAATTGGGTAGAAAAGTCAAGATTGGAAATCAACAAGGATGAATTTTGGGTAAAAAGGCCCAGTTGAGTGGGAAAGCCAATGTTGGGTGGAAAAGTCATAGTTCAATGTCAATGGGACAAATTTTGGGATAAAAACGCTCGCTTGTGACCAAACCCCAAGATTTTGGTCAATGGGGAAGAATTTTGGGGTAAAAACTCCCTAATTGTATGGAAAAGTCAATGTTGGACCTCAATGGGGATGAATTTGGGGTAAAAAGGCCCAGTTGGGTGGAAAGGCAATGTTGGGTGGAAAAGTCAAGGTTCAACATCAATGGGACAAATTTTGGGATAAAAACGCCCCCGTTGGATCAAAACCCACGACTTTGGTCAATGGGGATGAATTTTGGGATAAAAACGCTCCATTTGGGTAGAAAAGTCAAAGTTGGGCATCAATGAGGATGGATGTGTGATAAAATTGCCCCAGTTGGGTGGAAAAGCCAATGTTGGGTGGAAAAGTCAAGGTTCAACATCAATGGGGACAAATTTTGAGATAAAAACGCCCCCGTTGGACCAAACCCCAAGATTTTGGTCAATGGGGATGAATTTTGGGATAAAAACGCTCCATTTTGGTGAAAAAGTCAACGTTGGATGGAAAAGTCAAGGTTGGATCTCAACAGGGATGAGTTTTGGGATAAAAACGCTCCAATTGGATGGAAAAGTCAACTTTGGGTGGAAAAGCCATTATTGGACTTCCATGGGGACAAATTTTAGGATAAAAACGCCCCAATTGGGTAGAAAAGTCAATGTCGGACATCAACGAGGATGGATTTGGAATAAAAATGCCCAGTTGGGTGGAAAAGCCAACGCTGGGCCTCAAGGGGGATGGATTTTTGGATAAAAACACCCAGTTGGGTGGAAAAGTCAAGTTTCAACATCAATGGGACAAATTTCGGGATAAAAACGCTCCCTTTGGACCAAACCCCAAGATTTTGGTCAATGGGGAAGAATTTTGGGGTAAAAACTCCCTAAATGTATGGAAAAGTCAATGTTTGACCTCAATGGGGATGAATTTGGGGTAAAAAGGCCCAGTTGGGTGGAAAAGCCAATGTTGGGTGGAAAAGTCAAGGTTCAACATCAATGGGACAAATTTTGGGATAAAAACGCCCCCGTTGGATCAAAACCCACGACTTTGGTCAATGGGGATGAATTTTGGGATACAAACGCTCCATTTCGGTAGAAAAGTCAAAGTTGGGCATCAATGAGGATGGATTTGTGATAAAAATGCCCCAATTGGGTGGAAAAGTCAGTGTTGGGTGGAAAGGTCAATGTTCAACATCAATGGGACAAATTTTTAGATAAAAACGCCCCCGTTGGACCAAACCCCAAGATTTTGGTCAATGGGGATGAATTTTGGGATAAAAACGCCCCAATTGGTTAAAAGTCAACGTTGGATGGAAAAATTCAAGGTGGATCTCAACAGGATGAGTTTTGGGTAAAAACGCCCAATTGGACGGAAAAGTAAACTTTGGGTGGAAAAGCCAATATTGGACTTCAATGGGGACAAATTTCAGGATAAAAACGCCCCGTTGGACCAAACCCCAACATTTTGGTCAATGGGGATGAATTTTTGGGATAAAAATGCCTTAGTTGTGTGGAAAAGCCAATGTTGGGTGAAGAAGTCAAGGTTCAACATCAATGGGACAAATTTTGGGTTAAAAACGCCCCCGTTGGACCAAACCCCAACATTTTGGCAATTGGGGATGAATTTTTGGGATAAAAATGCTCCAATTGGGTAGAAAAGTAAAAGTCGGGCTTCAATGAGGATGGATTTGTGATGAAAATGCCCCAATTGGGCGGAAAAGTCGGTGTTGGGTGGAAAGGTCAATGTTCAACATCAATGGGAAAAATTTTGAGATTAAAACGCCCCCGTTGGACCAAACCCCAAGATTTTGGTCAATGGGGATGAATTTTGGGATAAAAACGCTCCATTTAGGTGAAAAAGTCAACGCTGGATGGAAAAATCAAGGTTGGATCTAAACAGGGATGAGTTTTGGGATAAAAACGCCCCAATTGAATGGAAAAGTCAACGTTGGGTGGAAAACTCAATATTGGACCTCAATGGGGACAAATTTTAGGATAAAAACGCAACCATCCTACCAAAACCCAAGATTTTGGCCAATGGGAGTGAATTTTGGGATGAAAACGCCCCAATTGGGTGAAAAAGTCAACGTTGGATGGAAAAGTCAAGGTTGGATCTCAACAGGGATGAGTTTTGGGATAAAAGCGCTCCAATTGGACGGAAAATTGAACATTGGGTGGAAAAGCCAATATTGGACCTCAATGGGAACAAATTTTGGGATAAAAACGCCCCCGTTGGACCAAACCCCAACATTTTGGTCAATGGGGATGAATTTTGGGATAAAAATGCTCCAATTGGACGGAAAAGTCAACATTGGGTGGAAAACCCAATATTGGGCTTCAACAGGGACAAATATTGGGATAAACATGCCCCTGTTGGACCAAACCCCAAGACTTTGGTCAATGGGGACAAATTTTGGGATAAAAACGCCCCAATTGGGTAGAAAAGTCAACGTCGGACATCAACGAGGATGGATTTGGAATAAAAATGCCCAGTTGGGTGGAAAAGCCAACGCTGGGCCTCAAGGGGATGGATTTTTGGATAAAAACACCCAGTTGGGTGGAAAAGTCAAGATTCAACATCAATGGGGACAAATTTCGGGATAAAAACGCCCCCGTTGGACCAAACCCCAAGACTTAGGTCAATGGGGATGAATTTTTTGGATAAAAATGCCCCAGTTGTGTGGAAAAGCCAATGTTGGGTGAAGAAGTCAAGGTTCAACATCAATGGGACAAATTTTGGGATAAAAACGCCCCCGTTGGACCAAACCCAACATTTTGGCAATTGGGGATGAATTTTTGGAATAAAAACGCTCCAATTGGGTAGAAAAGTAAAAGTCGGGCTTCAATGAGGATGGATTTGTGATAAAAATGCCCCATTTGGGTGGAAAAGTCAGTGTTGGGTGGAAAGGTCAATGTTCAACATCAATGGGACAAATTTTGAGATAAAAACGCCCCCGTTGGACCAAACCCCAAGATTTTGGTCAATGGGGATGAATTTTGGGATAAAAACGCTCCATTTGGGTTAAAAAGTAAACGTTGGATGGAAAAGTCAAGGTTGGATCTCAACAGGGATGAGTTTTGGGATAAAAACGCTCCAATTGGACGGAAAAGTCAACGTTGGGTGAAAAAGTCAATATTGGACCTCAATGGGGACAAATTTTGGGATAAAAACTCCCCCATACCAACAAAACCTAAGATTTTGGTCAATGGGGGTTAATCTTTGGATAAAAACACCCCAATTGGGTTAAAAAGTCAACGTTGGATGGAAAAGTCAAGGTTGGAACTCAACAGGGATGAGTTTTGGGATAAAAACGCTCCAATTGGACGGAAAATTCAACATGGGGTGGAAAAGCCAATATTGGACCTCAATGGGGACAAGTTTTGGGATAAAAACGCCCTCGTTGGACCAAACTCAAATATTTTGGTCAATGGGGATGAATCTTGGATGAAACGCCCCAATTGGTGAAAAAGTCAACGCTGATGGAAAACCAAGGTTGATTTCTCAACAGGGATGAGTTTTGGG
>JAVTVJ010004147.1:0-10305 GCA_034509425.1 Eopsaltria australis
GGATGGAATTGTTCCCCTCAGAGAGGCATTTCGGGGATAATCCGGGATATTTTCCCATGGGATCCCCATCTCCATCCTCACCAAGGCTCCAGGGATGGAATCTTTACCCTGGGAAGGAATTTTGGGGGAATTTTCCCTTGGGATCCCCACCTCCATCCTCACCAAGATCCCAGGGATGGAATTGTTCTCCCAGAAAGGAATTTTTGGGAAAATCTGGGATATTTTCCCATGGGATCCCCATCTCCATCCTCACTGAGACTCTGGGAAAGGAATTTTTCCCTCAGGGAGGAATTCTGAGGACAATTTCCCCCTGGAATTCCCATCTCCATCCTCACCAAGGCTCCAGGGATGGAATTTCTCCTCCTGGGAAGGAATTTTAGGGAAAATCCGGGATATTTTTCCCTTGGGATCCCCACTTCCATCCTCTCCAAGATTCCAAGGATGGAAATGTTCCCCTCAGGGAGGTATTTTTGGGAAACTTTCCCCTGGGATCCCCATCTCCATCCTCACCAAGGCTCCAGGGATGGAATTTCTCCTCCTGGGAAGGAATTTTGGGGGAAATCCGGGATATTTTTCCCTTGGGATCCCCACTTCCATCCTCTCCAAGATTCCAAGGATGGAATTGTTCCCCTCAGGGAGGTATTTTTGGGAAACTTTCCCCTGGGATCCCCATCTCCATCCTCACCAAGGCTCCAGGGATGGAATTTCTCCTCCTGGGAAGGAATTTTGGGGGAAATCCGGGATATTTTTCCCTTGGGATCCCCACTTCCATCCTCTCCAAGATTCCAAGGATGGAATTGTTCCCCTCAGGGAGGTATTTTTGGGAAACGTTCCCCTGGGATCCCCACCTCCATCCTCACCAAGGCTCCAGGGATGGAATCTTTACTCCTGGGAAGGAATTTTGGGGGAAATCTGGGATATTTTTCCCTTGGGATCCCCATCTCCATCCCCCAGAGTCTCCAGGGATGGAATCCTTCCCCCCGGAGCGGTATTTTGGGGGAAATTTGGGATATTACACCACTTTTCCATCCTTCTCTTCCCACCCCCACCCTGGGATGCTCCCGGAATTCCCCGGGATACCCCGGGGGTCGCCTCTGACACCCCCACCCCAACAAGGAAGCAAAACTTCCCTCCTTTCCCATTCCCAGCTTTCCAGGACGGGATTTTCCCCTCGAGGGGACACGGGGGGGGGGGGGGGACCCTCCTGGAGCAGGGGGGACTTTGAGGACATTTTGTCACCTTTCCAGAGTGGAAAAATCCATGGATTTCTGATCCTCGAGCTGTACCCGCGTGAGATTCCAGAGGGTATTTATCCCATGGAATTCCAGAAACATCCGTCGGAGAGGAGGCTCGGGGGACACCTCCTGACGATTCCAGGCAGGAATTTCCGCATCTTCCTCATCCAGGGGCGCCCGATTCCCGCCGGGAAGCGTTCCCTGGTTCTCATGCCAAAGCTGATCCGTCCCGCGGGATTCGATTCCTTGGAGAGGGAAATAAAGGATTGTTGGAAGCTCGGGAGTGCCTGGGATCTTCCCGAGGGATGTGGAGAGGGAGGAGGGGCTGGGAGAGGAGGGTCCTGATCCTTTGGGATCTTGGGATTCTTCCCTGGGATCTGGGAAAGGAGAATTCTGATCCTTTGGGATTTGAGATTCTTCCTTTGGGATCTGGGAAAGGAGGATTCTGATCCTCTGGGATTTGGGATTCTTCCCTGGGGATTTGGGAAAGGAGGATTCTGATCCTTTGGGATTTGGGATTCTTCCCTGGGATCTGGGAAAGGAGGACTCTGATCCTTTGGGATTTGAGATTCTTCCCTGGAATCTGGGAAAGGAGGATTCTGATCCTTTGGGATTTGGGATTCTTCCCTGGGATGTGGGAAAGGAGGATTCTGATCCTCTGGGATTTGGGATTCTTCCCTGGGATCTGGGAAAGGAGGACTCTGATCCTTTGGGATTTGAGATTCTTCCTTTGGGATCTGGGAAAGGAGGATTCTGATCCTTTGGGATTTGAGATTCTTCCCTGGGATCTGGGAAAGGAGGATTCCGATCCTTTGGGATTTGGGATTCTTCCCTGGGATCTGGGAAAGGAGGATTCTGATCCTTTGGGATTTGAGATTCTTCCTTTGGGATCTGGGAAAGGAGGATTCTGATCCTTTGGGATTCTTCCCTGGGATGTGGGAAAGGAGGATTCCGATCCTCTGGGATTTGGGATTCTTCCCTGGGGATTTGGGAAAGGAGGACTCTGATCCTTTGGGATTTGGGATTCTTCCTTTGGGATCTGGGAAAGGAGGATTCTGATCCTTTGGGATTTGGGATTCTTCCCTGGGGATTTGGGACAGGAGGATTCTGATCCTTTGGGATTTGGGATTCTTCCCTGGGGATCTGGGAAAGGAGGATTCCAATCCTCTGGGATCTTGGCATCGCCTCCAGTTCTTCCATCAGGATCTGGGAGAGGAGGATCCTGATCCTTTGGGATTTGGGATTCTTCCCTGGGATCTGGGAAAAGAAGATCCCGATCCTCTGGGTTCTTGGGTTCTTCCCTTGGGATCTGGAGGGGAAAGGAGGATTGGGAGAGGAGGATCCTGATCCTCTGGGATCTCGGCATCACCTCCAGTCCTTCCCTCGGGATTTGGGAAAGGAGGATCCTGATCCTCTGGGATCTCGGCATCACCTCCAGTCCTTCCATCAGGATCTGGGAGAGGAGGATCCTGATCCTTTGGAATTTGGGATTCTTCCCTCAGGATCTGGGAAAGGAAGATCCCGATACTCTGGGATCTCGGCATCACCTTCAGTCCTTTCCTTGGGATCTGGGAAAGGAGGATCCCGATCTTCTGGGACTTGGGATTCTTCCCTCGGGATCTGCGAGACGTGGGTCCCAATCCTTTGGGATCGCGGCAATGCCTCCAGTCCTTCCCTTGGCGTTGGGAGAGGAGGATCCCAGTCTTCTGGGATCTTCATTTCTTCCCTTGGGATCTGGGAGAGGAGGGTCCCGATCCTCTGGAATCTCGGCTCCTTCCCTTGGGATCTGGGAGGGGAAGAGGGACTGGAAGAGGAGGATCCCGATCCTCTGGGTTCTTGGGTTCTTCCCTTGGGATCTGGAGGGGAAAGGAGGATTGGGAGAGGAGGGTCCCGATCCTCTGGGATCTCGGCATCACCTCCAGTCCTTCCCTCGGGATCTGGAAAAGAAGGATCCCGATCTTCTGGAATCTCGGCTCCTTCCCTTGGGATCTGCGAGGGGAAGAGGGACTGGAAGAGGAGGATCCCGATCCTCTGGGAGCTCGGCACCACCTTGGGATCTTCCCTCAGGGTCTGGAGCGGGAATGAGGGTTGGGAAAGGAGGATCCCGCTCCCCTGGGATCCAGACTTCTGCTCCATCCGTTCTGCTCCACAGGAACCGGGAAATGCTGGATTTTCCTTGGGATAAGGCTCTGCCCCGCTCCTGCCCTTTCCCAGGATGAGGGAGAGGAGGGGAGGAGAGGATTTGGCTCTGAGTTTGTCCAGGGATTCCGAATCCTTTGGGAAAAGGGACTCCTGGACCAAGGCCAGGCTGGATGGGGCTTGGAGCAACCTGGGACAGTGGGAAGTGTTGGGATTGGAATGGGATGGGATTCAAGGTCCCTTGTCCTGTTCCTCCAGCCCTTTCCCAAATCCCAGCTCTCCTGGAGCCCCTTGAGGCTCGGGAAGGGGATCCAAGGATTCCCTGGATCCTTTCCTGATCCAGCTGGACATTCCCAGCTCTCCCAGCCTGGATCTAGAGCAGCTCCGTGTCCCTCCTTTCCTTCTGCCCCTGGAATTCTGCTGGAGGGGCATTCATCCATCTATCCATGGATCCATGAATCCATCCATCCCTATCCATGGATCCATCCATCCCTCCATCCATGGATCCATCCATCCATCTATCCATCCATGGATCCATGAATCCATCCATCCCTATCCATGGATCCATCCATCCATCCATGGATCGATGAATCCATCCATCCATCCATCCCTCCATCCATCCTTCAATCCCGCCCTATTTTCCATGCCTAAATTCCCGACAGAGAAGACGATGAAGCCAGGATTTTCCCTGGGCCGGGAAAGTTCCCAGCCACCTCCAGCATTTGGGAACACAAAGAATTCCCGGGGGCTCCAGAGGGATCCACAGGAGCTGCTCCGGCAGTTCCAGGGACACGGAGGTGCCTCCAGGCGGATCCCGAGGGATTCAGGAATCCGGAGCCATTTTTTTCCCTCTTAAAGCGTTTAAATTTTCCCTGTCAGCCGTATCCCAAATATTTACAATCCATCGGAGCGACTTAAAATTCCTGCCTGGTGCTGGGCATCCACGGGGGAAGCTCATCCCAGGGCTCATCCCGACTCCTCCGAGGGCCGGGAATGGGAGGAAAGGTCGTTATCCCGGCGGGAAAGGGGGTGGAAAACTGGGAAAAAATTTGGGATACTGAGGGATTAATAGGGGAAAAAATTCCAGGAAAAGTGGGGCTGGATTGGGATCCAATTTTTGGGAATTGAGAGTTCCGTTTTTTAAAAATTCCTTATTAAATATTGGAATTTTCCCTTAATGAGGAAAAAGAAAAAAACCACTGGGAATGGGGAATCCTTGATTTTATTTTCCCTGTTTTCCACATCCCATCCCAAACGCGGCCTCTGGATGCCGAGATTTGGGATAACCGGGGGGGGGCACGGGGACATTCCCAGCTCCTGGCCGTGGATCCTCCTGATCCCGAGGCTCGGGATGTCCCCGTGTCCCACCTCTGGGATGGATGCGGGGACAGGGAGGGGACAGGAGGTGGCCGGGATAAGTTTGGGATGTCGGGAATGGGATCACCGGGGGTTCGGAGGTGGATCCGGGTGCTCCATGTCCCCATCCCGAGGGATTGGGGGAGTTGGGATGAGGCTGTGCCACCCCCACGGACTCGGTCCCCTCACGCCCTCCCAGTGACACCTCGGGGTCCCCCAGGGCCACGTTTGTGTCCCCTCTGTCACAGCCCTTCCCAGGGCCACATTTCTGTCCCTCAAGGGCCACATTTGGGTCCCCTCAAGGGACATTTCTGTCCCTCCCCAGTGACACATTTGGGTCCCCCCAGGGTCACATTTGGGTGTCCCCTCTGTCACATCCCCTCAAGGGCCACGTTTGGGTCCCCTCAAGGGACATTTCTGTCCCTCCACAGTGACACATTTGGGTCCCCACCAGGGCCACGTTTGGGTGTCCCCTCTGTCACATCCCCTCAAGGGCCACATTTGGGTCCCCTCAAGGGTCACGTTTCTGTCCCCTCTCAGTGACACATTTGTGTCCCCTCATCCCATTCCCATCCAGGGCCACATTTCTGTCCCTCCCCAGGTCACATTTGGGACCCCCTCAGGGCCACGTTTGGGTGTCCTCTGTCACATCCCTTCCCAGGGCCACATTTCTGTCCCTCTCCAGTGACACATTTGGGTCCCCTCAAGGGACATTTCTGTCCCTCCACAGTGACACATTTGGGTCCCCCCAGGGCCACGTTTGGGTGTCCTCTGTCACATCCCTTCCCAGAGCCACATTTGGGTCCCCTCTGCCACATCCCTTCCCAGAGCCACATTTCTGTCCCTCCTCAGTGACACATTTGGGTCCCCCAGTGACACATTTGGGTCCCTTCCAAGGTCACATTTCTGTCCCCTCAGGGTCACATTTCTGTCCCCTCTGAGGTCACATTTCTGTCCCTTCCAAGGCCACATTTCTGTCCCCTCCAAGGTCACATTTCTGTCCCTTCCAAGGTCACATTTCTGTCCCCTCCAAGGTCACATTTCTGTCCCTTCCAAGGTCACATTTCTGTCCCCTCCAAGGTCACATTTCTGTCCCTCCTGGGCCACATTTCTGTCCCTCCCAGGTCACATTTCTGTCCCCTCCAAGGTCACATTTCTGTCCCTCCTGGGCCACATTTCTGTCCCCTACAAGGTCACATTTCTGTCCCCTCCCAGGTCACATTTCTGTCCCTCCTGGGCCACATTTCTGTCCCTCCTGGGCCACATTTCTGTCCCCTTCAAGGTCACATTTCTGTCCCCTCCAAGGTCGAATTTTCCTGTCCTCCAGGGTCACATTTCTGTCCCCTCCAAGGTCACATTTCTGTCCCCTCCAAGGTCACATTTCTGTCCCTCCCAGGTCACATTTCTGTCCCCTCCAAAGTCACATTTCTGTCACCTCCAAGGTCACATTTCTGTCCCTTCAAGGTCACATTTCTGTCCCCTCCAAAGTCACATTTCTGTCCCCTCCAAAGTCACATTTCTGTCCCCTCCCAGGTCACATTTCTGTCCCCTCACCCATGGATGATCCCCCCCTGGTTTGATTCGCCCTAGCCCCCCCCCGGGGGCAACCCCCGCCTGGAAGGGTTAATCCCACCCTGATCCCAGCCTTGGGAAGGGTTAATCCCATAAAACCCCTGGAATGGGAATTTCCCTCCCCAGCCTTGGGAAGGGTTAATCCCACCCTGATCCCAGCCTTGGGAAGGGTTAATCCCATCCCAATCCTGGCCTAGGGAAGGGTTAATCCCATAAAACCCCTGGAGTGGGAATTTCCCTCCTCAACCACGGGAAAGGTTAACCCCATCCTGATCCCAGCCTTGGGAAAGGTTAATCCTGGCCTAGGGAAGGGTTAATCCCACCCTGATCCTGGCCTTGGGAAGGGTCAATCCTATCCTGATCCTGGCCTTGGGAAGGGTTAATCCTGGCCTAGGGAAGGGTTAATCCCATCCCGATCCCGGCCTAGGCTGAGCCCTTGGAGTGGGAATTTCACTCCCCCCGCGTCCTGCAGTGGTCACGGCCGCTGGAAAAGGGCTGGGAAAAGGATGGAAAAGGGATGGAAAAACGATCCATCATCGGCCGCGGGGGAGGCCCGGGATTGGGGGGGAAGCACAGAGCCACTGCCCGGGATTATCCCAGGCAGGTTTATCCTGGGTTTATCCCAGGCAGGTTTATCCTGGGCAGGTTTATCCTGGGCAGGTCTGTCTTGGGCTTATCCTGGTCAGGTTTATCCCAGACAGGTTTATCCCAGGCTGGTTTATCCCTGGCTGGTTTATCCCAGGTTTATCCTGGTCAGGTTTATCCCAGACAGGTTTATCTAGACAAATTTATCCTGGTCAGGTTTATCCCGGGCAGGTTTATCCCAGTTAGGTCTATCCCAGGTTTATCCTGGTCAGGTTTATCCCAGACAGGTTTATCTAGACAAATTTATCCTGGTCAGGTTTATCCCAGGCAGGTTTATCCCAGTTAGGTCTATCCCAGGTTTATCCTGGTCAGGTTTATCCCGGGTTTGTCCCAGTCAGGTTTATCCGGGACAGGTTTATCCCGGGTTTATCCCGGTCAGGTTTATTCTGGTCAGGTTTATCTGGGTCAGGTTTATTCTGGGTTTATCCCGGGCAGGTTTATCCTGGTCAGGTTTATCCCAGGTTTATCCCAGTCAGATTTATCCTGGTCATGTTTATTCTGGTCAGGTTTATCCTGGTCAGGTTTATCCCTGGTTTATTCTAGTCAGGTTTATCCCGGTCAGGTCTATCCCAGGTTTATCCCTGTCAGGTTTATCCTGGGCAGGTTTATCCCAGACATGTTTTTCCTGGGTTTATCTTGGTCAGGTTTATCTTGGATAGGTTTATCCTGGGCAGGTTTATCCCAGGCAGGTTTATCCCAGGTTCATCCCAGGCAAGTTTATCCCAGGTTAATTCTTGGCAGGTTTATCCTGGTCAGGTTTATCCCAAATTTATCCCGGGTTTGTCACGGACAGATTAATCCCAGGTTTATCCCAGAGAGGTTTATCCCAGACAGGTTTAAATCAGGCAGGTTTATCCCAGGTGGGTTTATCCCAGGTTTATCCCCAGTCAGGTTTATCCTGGTCAGGTCACCCTGGGTTTATCCCAGGTTTATCCCTGGTTTATCAGGCAGGTTTATCCGGGTCAGGTCTACCCTGGGTTTATCCCAGATTTATCCCTGGTTTATCCCAGGCAGGTTTATCCTGGTCAGGTCTACCCTGGGTTTATCCCAGATTTATCCCTGGTTTATCCCAGGCAGGTTTATCCTGGTCAGGTTTATCCTGGGCAGGTTTATCCCAGGTTTATTCCAGTCAGCTTTATCTGGGTCAGGTCTATCCCAGGTTTATCCTGGGCAGGTTTATCCCAGGTTTATTCCAGTCAGCTTTATCTGGGTCAGGTCTATCCCAGGTTTATCCTGGGCAGGTTTATCCCAGGATTACCCCAGTCAGATTTGGCCTAGTCAGGTCTATCTCGGGTTTATCCTGGTCAGGTTTGTCCCGGGTTTATCCCGGTCAGGTTTATCCTAGGCAGGTTTATCCCAGTCAGGTTTACCCCAGTCAGGTTTATCCTGGGCAGTTTTATCCCGGGTTTATTCCAGTCAGGTTTATCCTGGTCAGGTTTATCCGGGTCAGGTTTATCCCGGGTTTATCCCGGTCAGGTTTATCCTGGTCAGGTTTATCCGGGTCAGGTTTATCCCGGGTTTATCCCGGTCAGGTTTATCCTGGGCAGGTTTATCCGGGTCGGGTTTATCCCGGGTTTATCCCGGGAGGGTCCCGAATCCCAGGAATGGATCCCGGCCCCGCTCCGGCAGCGCCACCTGCCGGGCGCGCGGGGACACGGGGGGAGGGGACAGGGGACAAGAGAGAGCTGGCACCGGGATGGGAATCACCGGGATGGAATCAGGGACAGAATTCCCAGGACAGAATCCCCAGTACAGAATCCCCAGGGACAGAATTCCAGGGACACAATCCCCAGGACAGAATCCCCAGTACAGAATCCCCAGGGACAGAATTCCAGGGACACAATTCCCTGGATAAAATTCCCAGCACAGAATTCCCAGCACAGAATTCCCAGGACAGAATTCCCGGGACAGAATTCCCAGGACAGAATCCCAGGACAGAGTCCCCAGCACAGAATTCCCAGGACAATTTCCAGGACAGAATTCCAGACACAGAATTTCAGGGACAGAATTCCAGGGACAGAATTCCAGGGACTGAATTCCCGGGAAACAATTCCCAGGTCAGAATTCCCAGGACAGAATTCCCAGGACAGAATTCCCAGGACAGAACTCGCAGGACCAGCGACACCCACGCCGGGCCGGGGGGGGGGGGGGGGGGGCGTGGCCATGCAAATTAGGGGCTGTTACGTCATCCACTACCCGCCCATCGTTTTGTGGGCGTGGCCAACCAGGAGGGGGCGGGACGGGGGCGTGGCCTCCCACGAGATGGGCGTGGCCTATGGGGACCATCCCATCTCTGTCCCCGAGCAATGGGCGTGGTCTCGGCGCGTTGTGGGCGTGGTCACGTTGCGTGACGTCATAATGGGCGTGGCCATCCCCGGATGGGCGGGACATGGGCGTGGTTTCCCCACCAGGTGGGCGTGGCCTCTGTGGCTCGCCCCGCTTCTGTCCCCGCGCAATGGGCGTGGTCTCCGCGTGTGGTGGGCGTGGCCTCGTGGGCGTGACCGCACTGTGGGCGTGGCCAGTCGGGAGGGGCGGGACGTGGGCGTGGCCTCTGTGGCGCGCCCCACTTTCGTCCCCGCGCAATGGGCGTGGTCTCGGTGCGTTGTGGGCGTGGCCTGGGGGGTGTAACCGCACTGTGGGCGTGGCCAGGTGGGCGTGGCCTCTCCGTGGGCGTGTCCCCGTGGCGGCGGTGCCGGGGGGCGGGGGGGGACCATGGCTTGGTCCCGGTACCAGCTGGGCCTGGCCGCGCTCATGCTCCTCACCGGCTCCATCAACACCCTGGCGGCCAAGTGAGTGCCCCCAAAACCCCCGGGACCCCACAAAATCCCACAAAACCCCCCAAAATCCCCCAAAACCCCCGGCCCCGCCCCGCCCCTCCCCCGCCCAGCCCCCCCGAGCGCGGCGGTGTCGCGGTTTGTGTCCCCTTGAGTGGCCTTGGGGACCCTCCCGGCGGTTTGGGGGACACCGAGGTGACCCCGCCGCTCTTCGGGGGGCGGGGCAGGGATTGGGGGGTTTTTTGGGGGGGGCTCCTTTTTGGGGGATCCGGCTGCTTTGGGTGGTCCAGACCATTTTGGGGTTGGAGAAGGAATTTGGGGTTTTCCAGCCCATTTTGGGGTTGGAGAAGGAATTTGGGGGATCCAGCTCCTTTTGGAGGTCCAGTTCCTTTTGGGGTTGGAGAAGGAATTTGGGGTTTTCCAGCCCATTTTGGGGTTGGAGAAGGAATTTGGGGTTTTCCAGCCCGATTTGGGATTGGAGAAGGAATTTGGGGTTTTCCAGCCCATTTTGGGGTGGTGCCGTGGGATGGAGCCCCCCCCACCCCCCACCGATCCCCGTGCGGCTCCTCCCGCACCCCAAAATC